>JAMZAV010002311.1:0-98794 GCA_024449915.1 Sweltsa coloradensis | reverse complement strand
TCTCGCGCGACCGAACAGCATGGATTCGTGAAACGACGTCGACTGTCACAAATCGCTGAAACCCAATTACATAGCAGAAAATATGGACAGAAAAACACAGGTTGACTCCATATACACTGACTTCTCTTGTGCGTTTGACAGCGTCAGCCATCAGCTACTGCTACACAAACTCAAAGGCTACGGAATCTGTGGAAATCTGCATGCATTACTGACCAGCTACCTCTCAAACAGACAACAAATAGTAAAGGTTAATTCAGGCATATCACCTACTGAACATGTGACGTCTGGCGTCCCACAAGGCTCTATCCTTGGCAATTTAATATTTGTGTTCTACATTAACGACCTCCCGGCTTGTTTCAAATACTCCAAGTCAATCATGTACGCAGACGACGTAAAACTGTTTAGGCCTATTCTACACGAATCAGACTGCGATCTCCTACAACTTGATATTCTCTCTCTCTCGGACTGGTGTGACTTGTGGAAATTAAACTTAAACATATCTAAATGCAACATCATTACCTTCACAAATATAAAACAAAGTGTTTTATTTACATACAAGCTGAACGGCACAAACCTTAAACGGGTCAATATTATCAAAGACCTAGGTGTAACAATCTCAAGTGAGCTAACATTCAACAAACATGTCAATAACTTAGTCCCGAAAGCATACAAACTGCTAGGTTTTATTAAAAGAAATTGCCTCAAGGACTTCAAACCGTCAACTTTTCGTCGGAAGTTCGTGTCGCTGGTACGTCCCCAAGTTGACTACGCCACTGTCATCTGGAACCCCAACGACTCTCACAAGACAAACACAGCCACAGTAGAAAAAGTACAGCACAGGTTCATAAAACTGTTATGCTACAAATCCAACACAGAATACCACCGCGACAATTATCCAACTCAGTGCCGGGAACAGAACTTGACGAGTCTTCAAGTTAGGAGACAAATCAGTGACCTAGTATTTCTGTACAAAATAGTACATAACAATAACGACACCGATCTCCTATGTGATGTTAACTTCCGTGTGCCGTCCAGAGAAACTCGAAACCACGAGGTGTTCAAAATACCTAAGAGCAGAATTAACGTCCACAAATACTCGTGCCTGAACCGAATTCAAAGTACTTATAATTCCATATCAAAAGAAAAGGACATTCACAACATGAACTTAAGGGAATTCAAAACCGCTTGTATATTACATCCTGTGACAACTAAACTCTTGCACACACATGCACACACGCACACGCACACGCACACGAACACTCACACTCACTGATCATGTATCAAACTGTATTTTATACTCATTTTATGTAATGTTTTGCTATCAATTTAATCTATGTTATAATTAGTGTAAGCTTATGTATTATTATATTGCACTAGTGGGACAATAGTCCTGTTGCTAATAAAGATTTAATAATTATACTATTTATTAATTATACATAGTGCATATTATTTTTTTGGTATCTAAACTAATCGCGTTTGCGATTCAAACTCATGTCTCTTAGTTTCATGCTGACCTTCGCCCTATATCGTCATAAACCAAGACAGCAAGATTGTTGATGTGTAGTGTTCTATCGCAAACAGAGGCGGAGGTTCTCGGTTCGAACGCTATAGGGGGTTTTTGTAAACTAATCCGTGTGCAATTTTGTGATATAGTATTGAGAGTGGTATCATTTTTTTCCTTGGAAGTACTGATTCAGAAAGGGATGGTGGGGATCGGGGACCCGCGACTGGAAGGGGTGAGGGGTGGGGGTTAAAATGTCGAAATTTTGTAAATATAATCAAATATTTTTCTAATTTTTTCGACAATTCTAAATTGTTTAAATTATTTTTAGCTTTTAAACACTAAATTTAACTTATATATTTCAATAAATCATTAAATTGACCGCCATATTGGATTCAAAATGGCGGAAATAATTATTTCTTAAAAATTCCGCACATAGTCGTGTGGGATATCAGAGAAAAGGTTTTTAAAACGTCTCAATATGGATAAGAGAACTGTTTAAATGGTCATGGTTATCACTCAAAGTACCAATATCGACATTGATTTGACTTGTAGACCAGTGTCCTACCGATTTCTTCAAAATATACATGAATTTTATGTTGCCATTGCCAATATTTTAGTGATTTTTTTACTACAGAGTACAAATGTATGACATGGAATTTTTGATAAAGTAAAATTAATGACATTTAACAAAATTAAAGTTCAATATATTTTTTCAATATATTCAATACATTTTGATTTAGCACAAGAACATCGTACTATATTCAACAGTTCTTCAGGCCCGCAAGGGATGTCACACATAACTGGCTCATACGATTTATCATCATCTATAGTCCACCCAAAGTCTGTTACTAATGGTATACGAGGGTTGCAACATGCCAAATCAACTACCAAATCAATGCTTGATATTGAGCTCTTCTGATAGCTGGGCGTAGTGCAGCTTGAGTCGGTGGCTTACTTATGCCTTATATTTGCTTCCTCGTAAAAAAAAAAACAAACAACCAACATAAATACCATCGTTTCTCACGTAGAGTATTTATTTTGGGCACTCGCAAGTACACAGTGCATATGTATTCTTCAAGGACTCGATACGTTTCTTCTCCAATAATTGTTTGTGTTCCACCTAGTGATGCAAGGGCTTCCAGGACATTGTCATCAGCATCTACAAACCTGTTCCAGAAAAATGGTCTTAGATTTACCAGAAAATGAACAGTAATGTCAGCTCCAGAAAGAGAATGCATTCCGAGTAAAGCAACAACTCGTTTTTTGTCCCAATGCTTCAGAAATTTTTCGTATTGAAATTCGACGTGGTTCAAGCTCTGTTAAAACCAGATAAGAATGTTTCTTGAGTTGTGAATATCGATGTGTTTAGCCAACACTAGAACGTCAGTGTCAGGAGTGAAGATAGTCCCAAAGGGCTGGGCGAGTCTCTCTTTCGGTTGCATGAAGTGCATGGAGAATGATTTTCGTGTCGGCCTCTGATAAATGCTTTTGTCGACATGAAGTTTAGTGGCTTTTGCAATGTTGCGGTAAGAAACAACACATTTTCATTCAAGTCTGTAGCCATTTTTAATATACTTTTACTCAACAATTCTGTAATCGAATCTTTATTTTTGAAATGGGACATAAGTTTGTTTAGAGGGACCGATTTTATTATTGTGTGAGGTTCTATTTTGTATTGAATGGGGGGCTTTCCCAGCTGCTGTTTTTTTCTTGTGATTTTTTTTAGTGATTTCTCAACATACGTATCAAATACAACTTGGACCACTGAGAAACTCCCATACTTTGAAAAGACTTTCTTACAAAACTGATCTGCCAAATCTGAAATTGTCCTGGTGTCCCAACTGATATTTCAGAGTTGGGATTATCATTTGGATTTGGAGATTCTGTATCGTCAGCTTGCAGTTATTTGGATGCGTGGTCTTCCAAATGATGTGTTAGCTTCCTTTTGACTGAACGTGGTTCATGGTTCATTCATTTCCAAACATACTGCATGGATCAGCAGATAGCTTGTATTTACCAATTTATTCTTTTAGATTTATTTTTGGCAGAGAATGACATAGAACAACAAGACGATTAAAAAAGCTTCCTGTCTTCTTTTAAGTAAACAACACACTGTTAAGTTTTTACTTTTACTTTCTTTGTCATACTCTTACACAGTCTCAACTTGTTTTGTGGAACTGTATCCCACAAATTAACAGTCATCAATGATACGTTCACGAACAAATTTCTGGTAGTGCGCTAGGCCAAGGTCTGGCACTTCATGCAACCGAAAGAGAGACTCAGCCCTTTGGGACTATCTTCACTCCTGACACTGACGTTCCAGTGTTGGCTAAACACATCGATATTCACAACTCCAGAAATATTCTTATCTGGTTTTAACAGAGCTTGAACCACGTCGAATTTCAATACAAAAAAATTCTGAAGCATTGGGACAAAAACGAGTTGTTGCTTTACTCGGAATGCATTCTTTTTCTGGAGCTGACATTACTGGTTCTTTTTTCTGGTAAATCTAAGACCAGTTTCTGGAACAGGTTTGTAGATGCTGATGACAATGTCCTGGAAGCCCTTGCATCACTAGGTGGAACACAAACAATTTTTGGGAGAAGAAACGTATCGAGTCCTTGAAGAATACATTTTGCTCTGTGTACTTGCGAGTGCCCAAAATAAATACTCTGCGTGAGAAACTATGGTGTTTATATAACTTGTCGTAGGCTTTCACGGCCCGAGTCAATAATAAAACTTGGCTGTCGGGATACGCCGTGTCGATTGTCATTATTCAAATGCTGACGTTTCGAACTGATTGCACAGCACATCTTCAGAGATGTGAAGAGGAAATCACTGGGCAGAACCTACTCGATCCAGCTCGACCGAGGTTCTGCCCAGTGATTTCCTCTTCACATCTCTGAAGATGAGCTGTGCAATCAGTTCGAAACGTCAGCATTTGAATAATGACAATCGACACGGCGTATCCCGACAGCCAAGTTTTATTATGGTGTTTATGTTGGTTGTTTTTTTTTTTTTTTTTTTTTTTACGAAAAAGCAAGTATGAGGCACAAATATGCCACCGACTCAAGCTGCACTACGCCCAGCTATCAGAAGAGATCATTATCAAACATTGATTTGGTAGCAATCGCATGTTGCAAAACCCTCGTATACCATTAGTAACAGACTTTGGGATGGACTATAGATGATGATAAATCGTATGAGCCAGTAATGTGTGACATCCCTTGCGGGTCTGAAGAACTGTTAAATATAGTACGATGTTCTTGTGCTAAATCAAAATGTATTGAAATATATTGAAAAAAATATATTGAACTTAAATTTTGTTAAATGTCATTAATTTTACTTTATCATAATGCCATGTCATTACATTTGTACTCTGCAGTAAAAAAATCACTAAAATATTGGCAATGGCAACATAAAATTCATGTATATTTTGAAGAAATCGATAGGACACTGGTCTACAAGTCAACAATCAATGTCGATATTGGTACTTTGAGTGATAAACATGACCATTAAACAGTTCTCGTATCCATATTGAGGACGTTAAATGCCTTAATCTGATATCCCACACGACTATGTGCGGAATTTTAAGAAATAACATTTCCGCCATTTGAATCCAATATGGAGGTCAATTTAATGATTTATTGAAATATATAATTTAAATATAGTGTTTAAAAGCTAAAAATAATTAAAACAATTTAAAATTGTCGAAAAAATGAGAAAAATATTTGATTATATTTACAAAATTTCGACATTTTAACCCCCAACCCTCACCCCTTCCAGTCGCGGGTCCCAGATCCCCACCATCACTTTTCTGAATCAGTACTTCACAAGGAAAAAAATGATACCACTCTCAATACTCTATCATAAAATTGCACACGGGACCCACAAATATCATGATAAGAGAACCCACTACTAGTCGGGTAAAGCTAGTTTGAATTGTTTCACTTCACTTCAATTCAATGAAACGAGTTATTACACAATCACTGTTTGCGATAAAAATCAGTGGCGTCAACAACCGATTGTGCAGCCACAAGCGGCCCGGTCCTCAAATACGTTTTTTTAATACTGTCCATGTCCATTACTCTTGACTGTTTAAGACGATTACCCGATTTACGATTTAACAATTTTTATAAACTTGGAACTGTGGCTTCGCAAACGTGATACATTTTCTTGAAAGTATGAGATGTTGTTTTTATTGCACTCGTTCGTTATTAATATGGATAGGTAAAGTAGCCTACTTGTAAAACATTTTTGAGTTGGATTTTATCCATATAGAAACACCACACGAACAATAACCACAGCCATGTATACATTAAAACACATTTCAACAAACTTCCTCGCGTCTGATGAAGAGAGCTGTGCACACTTTTTCGGTAAGAGTTTTTATTTAATTTATCTTGCAGTCTTAACATCTTTTTTTAATCGTGTATTTATATATTTTATTAATGCGTATCGTGTTCAGATATGAAGTGAATTTAATTTCTTTAGAGCAAGGCACTTACACTCAAATGTGTATTGTGTGGCTCGTTGGTATTGTGGTTAGCGTCTCTGCTTCCAATGCAGAAGGTCCAGGGTTCGATTTCCGTTAAGTCAGAAGGTTTTAACTGCTGATTTTTTAAATGATTTTTTTAAACTGCTGAATCTTCTCACCTATGTAAAAGATGTTATTTCAGTGACGGACTTCAATCTGAAGAGATCCGAACCGACGACGCCATCGATTGGCGAAATAATCGGACATTTGAAATCGTAGTTCACAGATTACCATGATTCATCCGCGGATGAGTCAGCATAGGCATATCTACTTCGGAACAACCATTTACAACTTGCTGTGTGCTTCGTTGCTAAGACGGTTTCAAAGCCACACTCTCAGTTTTTTTTTTTATATATATATATATATATATATATTATATATATATATATATATATATATTCCATTTTTTTGTAGAAGAAATACATCACACATACACAATAAGGAATGACTCATAGAGCCCACAAAGCCAGAACATGGCTTAGCTGTGGGAAGTATTTTAGGAAGTAATGATGTAAGTTCAACAGTAACAAAAAACGGAACGTTCACAAAACAGAACAATACAAAAGGGAAAGAAAAATTTGTGTATACAACGAGTGAGACATATCATGGAAATTTTGAACAAAAACTTAAGTAAATAACAGTTAAAATAGGAACAGCAAAAATTATGAGAAACATTTACATGCTAAAGGTGTCAGAGAGAAGATGCGTTTTTAGATCTGTTTTAATTTTAGAAATGGACGACAGGGTTCTAAGTGAAGACGGTAGCTTATTGAATATAGAAGGGACCGAATAAGACAGGGCACGTAGGCCATACTTGTTGTTAAAATTTGGAACTTTTTTTTTTTATTTGTAATACGATACCCTTCCCATAGATTATGGGTTGATTCAAGTCGGGAATCGAACCAAACTACCTTCTGGTATAGAAGCAGGGACGCTATCCTTTGGACCAACAAGCCACAAACATTACTTGGCAGACTTGCTTGCCCCCAGAGTAATGGAATGAAATATTCTGTAATAATAATTCAATCGTAACGTAGTGCATGGGTGATGTCTGTCCTATGGATATGACCCGGGGATCGAATCGCGTCGAGACCGGCAATCCTGAATTAAGTTTTTTTTTCCGAGCTTCTCCTCAGTCGCTAATGCGAATGCATCACAACTTCACAATTGTCCTATCCGCAATATATCTAGTTAGTCATCTGAAGAGGGTCACACCGGTTAAATCTGATGATGTATACCAAACAGCGGGCATCCCACAAAAATAAATTTAATAATTATGGTAATGACCGGTCGAAAGGCCCGACTACCATGCGTTAGCAAACGATGTTATTTTCTTTATCGTGCTTAAAGAACGCTACACGATATCTAAAAAATAGAATAAAGGTTAGGTTTGGTACTGTATAAAACAACATAACAAAAACTTGTAGAAATACAGCCAAACCTTACACACTCAAAAGAAATGAGATCTAAAAAAGGGCCCAGCTCATCTACCCCTCCACATTTGCGCATTCTTAATTCATAAACGTACAGTGTCCCATAACAGCATCCTCGAAAAGCTTGGCAAAATAGAATTTGCGATTATTAATTTAAACGAAATAGTTCATCCAAGTTCTTTTTTCTAATTAATTAAAACGTAATAACATGCAAATTTTATTTTGCCAAGCTTTTCGAGGATGCTGTTATGGGACACTGTACGTTTATGAATTAAGAATGCGCTAATGTGGAAGGGTAGATGAGCTTGGCCCTTTTTTTAGATCTCATTTCTTTTGAGTGTGTAAGGTTTGGCTGTATTTCTACAAGTTTTTGTTATGTGTGTGATCTCATTACTTTTTCAAGTTCCATTGCAAAATTATATGTTAAAATATAATAATTTTATCAAAGTTGATTTAATTTCTATGGTATTAGCAATAACAATATAGGATGTAAAATATCTAGACCCGGATTCATGTACATCCTGGGTATAGGTGGTATAACCATGGTATAACGACGGTATAAGGACTGGACCCCAATTCTTGAGTTGGTGGGAGATGACTGTTGAAAACGCAATTTGAAAACGAAGTCGTTTTCGTTTGACACTTTAAAAAGATATGCGTATAGCAATTAGAGCTCGAAAAAGTTCTATATTTATTCTAGATGGCAGTGCCTTCATAAACACGGGCCAATCGAAAGACGAGTTGCGTGAAATGATTTGATTGTTGTAATTATGTAAACAAAACAGATGAGCAAGCGCATATTATTTTGACACCTTGCTTCGACATTGTGTTTGTGTGTATTGTGTGACAGAACTATGTTGTGCTGGCCTAGGGTTGGCTAGGCTTGCCAAACATGTAATGTAAGTAATAATTTTATCTAGTCCTATAGCCTAATGGAACTTTAGACCTACACTGTTGTATTATAAATAATTTTCTACATCTGGGCCTAGGTCAGGGACGGTTTCTGATTTGTTTTATGAGAGTATAATGACAACTTTTCTCATTTCACACATAGAAGCAAAATTTAAAATGTCCGCCATTTGTTTACGTATCGCACTTTCCCGCCGTACTCTGCTTATACCGTCAACAAGTGTCAAGTAACTATGGTTACTTGTTGATTGTATAAGGCTTATTTTAAAAACCTTTATTTGGAAGCCTTCCAACAAACTTTTTCAACTTTTTTTTCAAAAGAGACTATAATACTATAACCTTAATGTCCATGTAAAATATGAACATTGTAGTCCCACCCGTCTGGTCAGAATCGCGGGCCGACGTATTAGATGTAAGTAGCAGTAGTAGCAGTAGTAGGAGTAGCTAACATCCTTAAAGTGATTTTGAGCATGTTTCAAGCCATTTTTTCACCAAGAAGGAATGGTCGTACCCCAATAAAATTTGGCATGTGTTGTCAGGTACCTAAATCCCCTCGATTGTGATAGTTTTCAAGTTCACATCACGTTACATGACGGCTGGGTAACACCTCGAAATCACCCCAACTCTGCTTGGTGTATAAGGTGCTTGAGTGTGTAGCGCACCGCGGCTGCTTGAGTGTGTAGCGCACCGCGGCTTGGCTGCGGCGCCCTAACGGGCACCTAGATATAATTGACGACTGGTGATGGGCGGAGCGCTAAGTCACGTGACGAGAAGGTGGGATAAATCCTCATTTCGCAAGTTGACGCCTGCTGAACGGCGCAACACTTATCACGCTCTAACTTTGTTTCCATTCGACATTTGGACAAAACCTTTAAATTAGTATGTAGCAAACATATAATTTCTTCTCAAAGTGATTATCTCGAATTTTTAGACACATCCGTAAATTTGGTATATCGATGTACGTATTTTTTAGACAATCCGTAAATTTGGTATATCGATGTATTCAATTATACATGAAAAAAATATCAAAGATTATAACTTTTCTCATCTTCAATTGACAAAAAACTACTGTTCGATTTCACATGATATTTTTTAAACGTTTCAAAAAATAAATCAACTTTCTAGATAGAAAGTGCACTGAACGAAAATTTACAGCATAGAGTAATATGCAGGGTGTAGTTTTTCACGGCTCACCCGTACGTCAAAAGAGCGTATTTGTTATGAAAACACACACCTTGCGTATAAGTCTATGCTGTGAATTTTCGTTCAGTGCACTTTCTATCTAGAAAGTTAATTCATTTCTTGTCTTAAGAGTCAGATGCATACTTTGAATGAGGTCTTGTTGAAATCCGATTGAAAGTTATTTATTTGTCAAATAGAAGTTGACAAAACTTATAATTTTAAATATTTTTTCCATGTATAATACGTACATCGATATAACACGTTTACGGCTGTGTCTAAAAATTCGAGATCATCACTTTTAGAAGGAATTATATGTTAACTACGTATTATTCCAAAGTTTTTTTTCCAAATTATGAATAGAATAAAAGTTAGAGCGTGATAAGTGTTGCGCCGTTCAGCAGGCGTCATCTTGCTGAATGAGGATCTATCCCACATCATTCCGCCACGTTGCTTCGTGACGTCAGGGGGCGGGTAAATCACTAGTCGTCAATTACATAGTCTAATCGTAAACAATATTTACTTAGTTCTTACAACGCGGGTAATTATGAAGATTGGTTGAATGGGAGCTCTACAAACCTTGCATTGCGTAGAATCAACATTATGGTCTACTAATTAAAGGTGGGCTGTACTCAAGGGTCCGAGAATTGTCTTAAGAATGACAATGTAAAAACTATAATGCCGAAAACCCCATCCAAAACGGATAAGAACTCGCGAAACGACAGCGCGTTGAAGTTCTGGGGTGGCCGTCCGTGACGTCACCGCTCCCACTCACCCAGCGGTCGCAGCCCGCGCGGACCTCATGCTGTCTGACCTGACTGTGCTAGCAGGGAACAACAACATCTTCCCTTTATATATGTGTGGGCGTTATAGGGGTAGCAGTGCGAAGTGACCATCCTTCTAATTCAATGTAAAACGTGTGTACATACTGTAGTTATATTGAAGCGTTTTTTTTTTTTTTATAACTATTCTTATTGACTAAATGCCAGGCGGCAGTGTTGTGATTTTGTGCTAAAACGTATTTTATTGTGTATTGTATTGCTAGATTACCCCATGATTATGAACATGAACACGCGTCAATATGAATATATGTTGTGTATTCGGGTGCAGTAATCAGCCAGGAAAATCAGTGATCGTCGATGGAAAGAAAGTTAGTTTTCAGTTTCCAAATCGTGATAGATCGCCGACTGGTCATAAATCTTGCTTGAAGAAAATTAATTGCATGGGGTTTACACCTAGTAAATATTCAGTTGTATGTGCTACCCACTTTACTGACGAAGATTTTGAAATATTGTCAAGTTTAGCGGATGTCACCCCTTAAGCATGGATGTTAATGCCGGAGTAGATGTTTTTATGGGGGCGTAAAACTCCAGGGGACATCCACGATTATACTTGTGACCGGGATCGTCTCTAATCTAGAGTCTGGAATGAGGGGTACTTAGGATAGTGGTGACCGTGTAATAAGAGTCATTAATCGACAAAAGAAGGGTGCACTGTATTAACAATAGACATAAATGATCAGCCTACTTTCGCCTGGTATCGGTGAGCTCATGCATCGCACTTAGCAGAACGTGGGTTCGTATCCCTACAACCGAATTACTAAAAAATAAACTTAGCTTATTTTTTCCCCTTATGCTCGGGTCAGATGGTGTCTTTCCCGGGTCCGGATCCTCAGCGCAGTGTTTTTTGGGTTTTTCGTTATTCCCTCTTGCAAGAAAAGGTCCTCGCCCTCTTCTGGTCTAGACCCCTGGTTAAACCCCCATCCCAACCCGGACACTGTCCTGTCGTTCAATGAGCCTCAAGCCCTTTATCCTGGACCCCTTACCCGTACGTCCCAAACGAGCTCCCTTGTTCGACACCCGGGGTAGGCCCTACCCTCCCCCCCCCGGCCCCCCCGTCTTCCCCCCCCTTCGAATACCTCGTCCCCAGAAGCTTCCCCCAAACCCCCTGACTTTCCCCTAAGGGCTCCACTGTAAGTCTCAAGGGCCTAAGTCCTTCCCCTCAATCGTCCCCTCCTGGGGAAAACCTTTATGTTATTAAAAGGGTTTGCTTTATTTTCAAAATTAAACAACACTGTTTTGTTCTCTAAAAGTTAGAAAGGCCAATGTGCCCCTTCCCAAATTCTTTTTTTTTTAATCCTTTTTTGCTTTAAAATGCCCAATCTTATTATATCGTAAAAGAACCAATATTAAATACGAACAGGGGTTCAACCCCGACCCCTGGACGAAACCCCCTCCCCCCACATCAAATGCCCGCCCCGGGGTCATTCGCAAGTCCCCAGTATTTTTTGAAACTCGGAAACATTTTTGGGGTCTTCAGTCTTCCTTTCCCTTCATATCCTCCGATCTTGTTTTCTTTCCGCCGTATTGACCCCCAACCCCCATATACCATCCCAAACCCCCTTTAACTGCAAACCCTAATTTAGAAAAGAGAAAAAAAAAAAAACAAAAACAAATTTAAAAACTCCCCGTTCAAACCAACAAGTCTGAACTTACCCCCAAAAGCATACACAGGATCTTTTTTTAAACGTTTTCAATACAGTAAACTTCCTAGTCAATAAAATTCCCTGAAAATCGGATACTAAAAATTTTTACTTAACTGAAAAATACTATATTAGTCTAAAAGACAATGAAAATTTTTCAAAACATAAAAAAAAACCATTCTTTAATGCGTGTGAAAAAATCAAAAAAAAAATATATTTCAAAAATTACGCTTTCAAATATATGCACGGGGAAATCCTGTAAATTTCCAAAATTTTAAATGTTTAGATTTTATTGCACCCCCCTTCGACGTGTAGACGTACGCGGGGAAAAATTCCCCACGGTCCGTAAATTTAGCAGGCGTCTCCCGTTGGCCACCCTCGTAACCATTCGAGAAAGCAAGGTCCCGTCTGAAACATGAATGAATCCACAGCAGATTGTTCTTGCCCAATGGCCACCTGCATTTTTAACTCGTCCGCCACGTGCTTTCTCACTTTATAATCATAACAGAAACGTTGACTAACCTTAGCGCACATAACTAAACTAAATGGCAACGGCAGCAAAATACTAACATACTATTTAAAATATTAAAGTTTTAAACTCTATTAAAAAAAAAATTAACTCAGCATCTTCTAGACAAATTCACTGAAATACTTCCCCTAAACTAAATGAAAGAACTTTTAACAAAAACGAAAACTTTCCTTTAAATTAACAAATAAAATTCATGAATTTTATAAAAATTTATTTTCTAGTTAAAAACAAAACATTACTTGTCTCATTTGTTAAAAAAACTCACTGTGAACGAGATTCCGGGAAATAGAAAAATTATATAAAAAAATTGAACTGTAAAAATTTTACCAAGACTTTTTTACACTGAAACTTTAAAACAATTTTATATAAATCCCCAAATTTAAATTAAAATTCAAATTTTTACGCAAAAAAAAAAAAACAGTAAAATTTCGCATTTTTTACTCCCTTTGGTCGACTTTCAATCAGATAGAACCCACGTTACCCTTTCTTACAAAAAATGTTGACTTTGTCTCCGCTGCATTCATAAACTAAAACAATTATTTTTGCCACCCCCAAAATCTCAAGGTTTTAATTTAAAAGCAATGCCCACAAAACTTAAAGACCCACAATTTACAACTCAGCAGTATAAAGAAGCCTACTGTGACACGCGATTAACATTCACGTCTGCTAATTGACCTCGCCTTCCCGTCATCACATATTTTTTACAACAAAAGAAACATAGTATAACTACTATGCACTTAACATAGAAAATGTACACCACCCTTTGGTTCCCCACCCTTTAAACCCCAAAAGCGTAGGGTACTGCATACAGCCACCTCTTTTAACCCCAAAGACCCTGGTATACAGTGTTACCACTTTCGCCTAGGGCATGACACCCCCTTGGCGACCCCCTTAAGAAAGCGCTAGGACACGGGGTCCACCACCTCCCCAATAGGGCAAAACATCCTCGGGTCTCTTTTTTTCCTCACAAACGTAGCCACGATGCAGACTACCCTCCTCACTAAAAAGCAAACCCCCCTGGCATCCCCCCACGTCCCCATGACCATAACAGTGAAGAACCACTCTCTTCGCCCAGAATGACACCCCTAACATCTCCTACCCTTTTCCCCATGAACAAATTTTTTTTCCCTCACAAACACATGGGGCAAAAAAAACATCCCCTTAAAACTCGTGATGGTTACCACTTCAACATCACCCTGGGAGACAAATCATCCCTTTTCCCCGTGAGTAGCAGATACCCCAAACGTCCCTCACCAAACCCCGGACTCAAAAACCCCAGAAATTCCCCCAAAATGACCTTGTCATGCTATAGTCGTCCCAGAAAATTTACCACCCTTAGCTACAGACACAAAACCTTAGAAAAGTCTCCTTCTAAGCAGTCACACCCCAGTGCTACTACCCCCACACAGGGCGCTCCAAAACGTTAACTCCAGAAGATGGATCGCTCCCCGAGACAAAAACAGGTGCTCCCGATGAACCTCGAGGGCTTCATTTGACACAGTCCCTTTTTATATGACCCAGCTCTTTTCAAAAACCATGACCTGAGTATCCCAATTACGTTGATTAAAGCGCGTTTTGGGCCCTTGGGCCTCCTCTGATATCCACCCCCCTTTGGCTCCACCCCTGTTGATGACCCCAATTACCCTGGTGCATTCGGTGTTACCCCGTGTCAAGACCTGCCCTGGTATAAATGATTACCCCCCGGTACATCTGATTACCCCCCTGTTCTTGAGAAAAACCCCGGCCTCCGACCCCACAGACTACTGCCCTGAAGCAAACCACTTGCTGGGCAAATTTTTCCTTGTTCCACCCACTTTGTTCCCTACTACACTGGAAAGGCTTCACTTCCCCGGCAATGCCCGAGCATTTCAAATAAACCCGATGAGCTCTAGATTTACCTTCACCCCTTCCTCCCCTACTACCCTGTCTGAAATGCCACCCCGCACTCAACACCTCTCCAACCGCCTAAGCTCTATCAATAATTCATCCAAAATTCAAATTTAGAATTGCCTGTCCCACTGCCAAACTTTGGGCTTGCCCTTTATCACCCTTTAACCCTTCTTCTATTGGCTTGCGGATTAACCCTTTGTACAAAAAAATATCCTTTCATAAACCCTACTCTTCCCGGGTTTCCCCCCACCGAGTCTAGAAAACCTTCGCTCCCTCCAATACTGCCATCGCCCCCGTTTTTACCCATATGCTTAATAAAATGATCCTTTACCGCCCACCATAAACGATCCCCCCGCCGTTCTGGCCTTTTTAAGTACATGCGGTACAGTTTTAAATTTAGCCCCATGCAAAAAAAATTGTAAAGCCGTTACCTTCTTACCCCCGACCAGCATAAACCACCCGCCTCATAATTTTTGTCCAAACTTTTACATCATCGACCCCCTTTTTTAAATTTTATCCACAACCCCGTGAAACTCCATCTTCCTCCCTTGGGACTATGCCCTGTTCGTAAAAGACAAAACCCCAAAGTTATTCGACTGGGCTATTAAAGCATCTCTCTCTTTTGCATTTAAAAAACAACACTCAAATTGTTTGTCTAAGCTGTGCAAAGTGCAACTGCAAACTTCACTCAAGAAAAGATAAAAGGAAACCTGGGCTGGCAAAGATCGCCCACGCGCTACCGCTGTCTCGCGCTTACGAACTCGTAAACAGATGTTATGTACACTCAAAAAATAAATACATATCAAAGCGGAGTTCCTACATAAAGACAAATACAATAACCTGTCAGTTTTATTTAATTACCCAGTAATTAAAAATCACCACATTCCTATTTGTCCAACAAGACTTCACCTTGACAGATTTAAGCTAATTACCTAGTAATTAACAACCACCACCCCCTAAGAACAACCCCAAAACAGAACGGCGCACTCCACCATGTCAAGTTTAGCGGATGTCACCCCTTAAGCATGGATGTTAATGCCGGAGTAGATGTTTTTATGGGGGCGTAAAACTCCAGGGGACATCCACGATTATACTTGTGACCGGGATCGTCTCTAATCTAGAGTCTGGAATGAGGGGTACTTAGGATAGTGGTGACCGTGTAATAAGAGTCATTAATCGACAAAAGAAGGGTGCACTGTATTAACAATAGACATAAATGATCAGCCTACTTTCGCCTGGTATCGGTGAGCTCATGCATCGCACTTAGCAGAACGTGGGTTCGTATCCCTTAGCATTACCGACATTACTATAATTAAATGAACTTAGCTTATTCTTTCCCTCTATGACTCTGGTACAGATGGTGTCGTTCCTCGGTCTCGGACTCCTCAGCAGCAGGTGTTGTTTGGTTCTTCGTTCTTCTCCTCTTGCAAGGCGAAGGTCTTTGGTCCTCTTCCTGTGTCTAGCACTCCTGGTTGAAGCCCCAGCTCCCAAAGCCGGACACCTAGTCCTGTCGCTTCCAATGAGCACTCAAGTCGCTTATCCTGGACACCTTGTCCGTACGTCACCTAGACGAGCTCCCTTGGTTCGACACCCGGGTAGGCACCTAGCCCTCTCGCCGGTCCGTCTTCCACCCCCCTGTCAGAATGCACCTCAGTCACCAAGAAGCTTCCCCTAGACCCCCTTGACTTTCCCCCTCCAGGGCTCCAGTCTGTAAGTCTCAAGGGCCTAAGTCCCTTCCCCTCAACCTCGTCACCACTCCTCGGCAACCTTATGTTATTGAAAGGTTTGCATTATTTTCTAAATTAAACAACAACTGTTTTGTTCTCATTAAAGTTATGTAAGTGCCAATGCTGCACATTCCAATTCATTGTTGTTTTAATCCTCTTTGCTTTGAAATGTCCCAATCATTATTATCATCATCAAAAGAAACCAAATAATATAATACATGAACATGGGTTCGAACCGAGCCCATGGACATGACAATATCATCTAATTTATAAAAAAAATCAGTTTGGCATGCCGCATATTAGGCTCAATTTCGAATCCCGTGTTAAAAAGGATTCAAAACCGCCCATAAAATTAAAAGGGGGAGATTCATCGTTTCAACATGTCACAAAAAAGAACCAAGTAGAAGAAAGATAGTGAGCGATGCTCTCACAGAAAGCGAGAGTTTTGATACGGAGTTACAATGTATTTATTATTAGTATTGTAGTTGGTAGTTATTAGTATTGTACAGCCCGAGATAGAAATTCATGTCGGCACAACTGTGTTGAACGAGAATCCCATCCAGGAAATAGTAATTCAACGTGAATTAATCGGTTATGACTGTCGTTGACAGACTATCGAAGATGACGCCCCTGTGGATAATGATAAAGATGTGGATGTATCTTCAGAGTGTTCTTTCTCAAGAGTGCATTACTGACGACTATGTGTCATCTAGTTACGACGACATACCATCTAATGATGACGACTTATTATCTAGTGATGTCAACGTTTCGTAGTTTCATTGTATCACTCATGCATTTCAAAGCAAATCAAAGCGTATTGCAAGACTGAATACTCCAATTTACATCTTCCCCCATTTCCGTTTCCCCACCCTCGCAGAAAAAGTTAGTAATGAATTTAACAACTTTCATACACAGTATAACATGACGTGTATCAGTATATATTAGTTTATTGGTGCAATTTATCTTTCAACTGTCCAAAAGGGGGTTAAAGGGGTTTGGGGGTCTCTTCCGTGAACAATAAACATTTTACACAATAAGACACCCAAAGTAATTTTCTGGAGTCTTCGGTACTGCGTCATAAACTTTCACCCCGCAGTCACAACGATAGTGTTTTGTGAGTGTGATGGCCGTTATTCAACCCTATCATTTAGAGCCTCGACGTTCTGATAGAAGGGAGAATAAACAAAAAAAATCACTTATAGGCAGATCGGGGAAATATTGATTGGTGTATTGTGGGGAGTGCGAAATAACGTTGATAGACTTAACTAGTGGGTATTCACTGTATTGCAGTGATAGTAAAGAAATAAGGGAACACGGGGCAGTGCTGACTGTATCACAAAAACATATTATTTTTTAAAGTGTCGTGTTAAATCTGATACACTGAAATCACTTATTAGCTTTGCATGCGCCTGATAGCCAATTAGTAATTCTAAACAAATCATTAATAATACTATCGCTACGTTGCTTACCAACAATTTGTTTACTGGATGAATTCGTGGTCAACATTTGGCAAAAAGAAAAGGAAGGTTATTTAGTTAGGTCATAATCTTAAATTTTCCGTGACCACTTTTTCGCAAGGATGGTTTGACGATTGATTTGACTACTATGAACCATTTTAGAAAAAAAAAGCCCCCATGTCCCTCCCAAAAATCCCGCAATTTTACTAGACCCAAAATCCAATATGTCTGCCGGACACACTCTTAAAAAATTAAATTTTGAACCAGAGCAAGTAGAATCATGTACAAAGACATTTTTTCGATTAAACTGACCAAAAGGATTCAGAATATGATTTTTTGTTTGACGCTAGGGACGCCATTTTGAACCAGAAATACAAGATGGCCCCCGGGCCCGCCATTGTGAAAAATTTAAGTTTTGAACCAGAGAAATCTAGAATCAAGTACAAATACACTTTTTTTATTAGAAATTGAAAGGAACATAACAAAATGAAACATATAATTAAGCATATAGCCTAAAGAAGAAAAGCAAGCGTGATGATATTGTTTTAATAATCTTATGTTTGGTTGTACTGGTTGCCTTGCTTGTAGGTGAATGTGCTGCACTCTATATGTTTATGTATTGGGGTTTCCAAGGTAACGTGAATTGTTTACGAAAAAAAAATGGCTTTTTGAATCAAATCTGTTGTGTGAATTTATCCCGATTATTTTCAGTTTATTCATCTAAATATTCTTAGGTTTTTTCTTAAAAACATCAAGAAAGACTGCGTGTATTAATAGGTTATGGGCCCAGAACATGAATTACTTTTAAAAAGTGAACATACTAGTGTGTGCACGATTGCGAAAAGGGCCCGGGTTGAGTAGGTCTTGAGAACGTGATCGTCACATAAAGCTTTTGTTTGTAGTTGCAAGCTTAGGCTAGTTTGGTTTTTTTAAAGTGTTTACCTGTCGAACTTTCTTGGAAAGGTGAGCCTAGCAGCTGTAGAAAAATATTTTATTTGACAGTGTGAAAAGGTAAGAGTGGCGTGGTGTGTAGCTCTTTAACCATGGAGAATGGAGGGAAGTGCAATTCCTGATTGAATTCGTGGGTAGGCAAGGAAGCCTAGACATCTTTAAATATCAAAATGGCTTCTGGAGAAACTTTGCATGGACCACACTTCCCCATTCCAAGCGCAATGCTAATTACAATCTTGGTGTGAGGGAAAAAGTCAAAATTTTCTGAAAATGCTGGGGGGCCAATAAGGGGATATTGTCAGACTTGAGGGACCTAGGCCCTTTGGCTGGGGGTTTTACTCCACCTGGGAGGCTTACTAGGGACGTAGCGACCTTCCCTACAGGACTAACTCCACCTGGGTCCTGACCATGGGATCGACCGGGGGACCTTGGTTATAGGATTCTAGAGGATCGGGGTAAAAAAACATTACAAACTACAGCTTTAAATTCTAAAAGGGGCACTGTATTAAATAAACACCACATTCCTATTCTGACCGGGGTTAAGCTGGCATCCCGTTGCCGTTTGACGTTTTGGGGTTCCCCCACAATTACTCTCTTAGTTACTCTTTAAGGAATAATACTTATTTTATACCCTCAGACTGTGTGGGACGACTCTACAAACGGACTGCCCTTTTTTGGACCCTCTCCCTCTGAACGCGGGACCCTTGGATGGCCTGTACCCCAAACCCTTTTCCCTCTTGCGGCTCTGGGGCGCTTTTTTCATGTGGGTTTTGAGTCTTCCCCCGATGACTTATCCTCTCACGGCTAAGTCCACTTAAAAACTTCTCGACCCGTCCTCTTAGCTCCTTGCTAAAGTTGACTCCACGGACTCCCCCTACACGACCTCCGCACATCTTCAGGAGAGCTATTCCCCCCCCCCCCCAACCAACCCCGTGCTTAAATCGCCAAATCCGCGCCTCTTCTCACCCTCTCGATCCTCAAAACGCACATGTTTCCTAATTTCGCCAAATAAACTTAAACTCACATAACTATTCCATCGAAAACCCAAAGTTGTATACTAACTAGCTTGTTGAAACCACCCGTCGCCCCTTTTTCCCGTAAACCCCACCTCGTTATTCGGGTCAGTTGGGTTACTTCACAAAAACCATTGTCCTGACTAACTAGGTCAACATCGCACGCTCAAACCATTAGGTAATGTCAAGTTTCTTCCCAAAAATAAACACTCTTCTGAAACTTGATGTGCTTAAAACCGAATAAAACTCCAGATATTCGGATAAACATCCAAATTTGACCCCCCCCCCCCTCCCCTGTAGAAAAACCGCCCTCGTGTTTCCGTGGAAATCTCCGCCAAAAACAACGTTGAAAACGATAAACCCATGTATACCTCCATTCATTTGGCCTCCCCTCCACGTTTTCAAACCCGAATGCTTGACGCCCATATCCGCCCAGCATGGCCCTCAGTACACATGGCTTGCTCCATCTTCACCCAGTCATCTACGGTGTCTTCTTCCAACGTCCCGATGCCATCTTCTTCCAGATAATCCTACTGTCTCCCCCCCCCCCCAAAGTCCCTCTGAAACCCCTACCGCAAAAAAAACAAGGGAAAAAAAAACCCCCTCCCTCAAAAAAAAACCCCCGCCCGTCAAATAAAAAAAATCACGATTTACCTGTATGGCATACACCCGGATCTAATCTGAACGTGCTCGCCAAAAAGTAAACTTCCAAACCAAAAACGCAAAAAAAAACGCAACCATTTTTTAGCCGTAACCCCAGTTTTTCTACACAGGCAACGAAAAAAAAACCCAAAAAAAAAAAAACGAACAGAGTGATACCTGTGGTAAATCAAAACTAAAAAACAAAAAGCATGCTTTTAAATTTTTACTGCTCAAAACCCAAATGATCATTTGAAACTCCTGGGTTATTTCAAAAAACTATCTTCCGTGATCCTTGCCCCTCCGACAGGATGGATGAAGAACACCTCACATCCATGGTGTCTCCTCCGAAAAGAAGGGGCGGTCCCCGTCTTGTTTTGCAGATCATATGGTACCGCAAATGAACTGTTAACGAAACAAAAAACAGCAAAACTGACCATAATAGTCTATCAACCAAATAAAAACAAAACATAGCTGATTTTGCTTTCTGCCCGAGAAAAGCGGCACACAGTGATAAACAAACCTAAACGAGATTCTAAATTTTAAAACTTAAAAATTATCTTACTATAAAAAACCCAAATTAAAAATTATTGAAAAAAGAAAATAAAAAATTTAACTACCACAAAAAAAGCACAGAATCCCAACTTTAAATAAATCAAAAAACCCTTTATTTGCCCCCTCAGCCAAAACAAGCAAACATTGAAAAAAACTATTAGCAATTAAATAACTCAAACTCAACTGTGCGCTGCTTTAAGTAAAATTCCCTGACTCTAAATTAATGCAAAAATTTTTTAAAAAATTTAAAAATTATTGTTTTTTAAACAATCAAAATTTAAAAAAACAAAAAATCTCCTTTCCTAAAACAAAATTACATCCTGAACACACCCATAGAGATTACTATACCCACACACATCCAGGTAACTACCATGCCGGGACTCGAACCCCACCCCTCCTCACAGGCCGGGAACCAAATTTGAAGTACCACGGGACCCCCTGACTAAAACTACAAAAAGTACAAAACAAAACTATTCATGTCAAACACATCATAGCGTTTTTCGAAAAACGAACATCCTAGCCAACGACCCGCTTGCAAACAGCCAACTAGCAATCTAAAAATCCAAAAGCATAGCAGACCAAAAAAAGTATAAATTTTAAAAAATATTTAAAAATATTAAAAATTTTTAAAAACAGCACCGCAATTTGAAAAAATCAAATCCGAATATGAATTTCAAACCAAAATTCCCTCCCCAAAAGTATCTTTTTTACTTCATTTTGTTACTAATACCCCGTTCCATTCCCTATCCTATTAAAACCACCTGAACTCGACCTATATCGTCAAAGACAATCAAAAAAAGGGTGTCCATCCCCTCATTAACCAAAACCCTTAGCCAAAGCTACAGCAGTACGAAAATAAACCAAATTTTCCCATGATCTTTTGGAGCTAAAGGCCAAACCTATTTAAAGGAATAAACCTTCCTAAACTAACCATGGGGGACCCCCCTATCACAAACCCCCACGAAAAAACCACCCGTCCACTCACCGCAAAACCGGGGGTAGCGACCCCCAGATGTCAATCACCTCCCCTACGGCCAAACGCGCCGGTCCCCGAAACGAAACCCGACGTCACACACAGTGCTTTCCCCCGCGGATCGTAATACACCCCCCACCGGGTCCCCCCCAAGTCACACGTGTGTTCCCGGGAAACCCACGTATACAAAAAAGATTCAAGATGAATCCCAAAAATTGACATCCCCGCCTTATGTTGGCTTACCCCCTCGTCGTCGGGTATTTGTCCAGATAAAAAAATACCCCAAACCCAAATACTACACCTTTTCCCTAGAAACCATGCCCAGGTAAACTAACAAAAAATCAGCAAACAACATCTCAAACGAAAGCGTGTGAGGAATCAAACCCAAAGCCCCTATGTATAGCTATTGTATCCACCACATTGGTTTCCCAGATATGACCCATTATATTCACCTAAAATATATATTATATTGTCATTGTTAAAACAACAAACATTTTTTATGCACCTAGCATAACGAACACATAGATGTCACAAAACCGGGATGGCAGCTATTAAATTTCCCAGGAAAATATAGTAAAAATACCCCCCCTCGAAATAAACCCACTTATTACCCGGCTATATAAATATAAATTCACTTAGAAATTCTTTTAATCGTCACAATGATCCTCATTGCACCGGAAACCCCGGTCCCCGGGGACCAAAGAATTAAACCCATATTGCAAACCAGCTCATTCTACACTCAGAATGAAAGCCTACACAAAACCCACGCCCACACTGACCCACCCCACTGACCATTACCAGTCTTACTACTTAATTTGTTTTGGAAAAACATAAAAAAAGCGCCCAAATGCAGACCAGTCATGTCAGACTATGTCAGACTAACTGCTCCCCGTCGTCCCGCCCTCAACTCGAAAACAGAAATACAAAAATTTTATGTACCCAAGAAACCTATAAAAGCGGCCCTCCCGCTATGAGTTCTTTAAAAAAAAACTATACAAATACTATAGCACACAACCTATCGCGTCTAAAATCTACACAACTTTTCTATCGAAAAAACTTTAAAAATGTCTTTTCCTCACGAAAACATTTAAACCAAGTACATTTTTTTCCCGCGCAGAGACTAAACAAACCCCAAACGATTCTCGTGTTGTTGTTCAGAACCAGACGCAGATTTATCGCAACGAACCGATCTGCCCAAGTCGCATTCGACTTCCGCCTAAACCCGGCGAAGCTCGGGGGGCCAGCCGTGCATAAAAGTGGGACCTAGTCCATTGAAACTTGCGTCTATTTCGGACTCATTATATGTAACCAAAAGTATTAAAACCGAAATAATAAAAAGATATCCCCCAAACCAGGCTCCCCCCTTTCACGATAATCACTCCTAATCCTAAAACACAATTATCCAATACTACCCAAAAACTTCTGTTTAACGAGGGGGGCCGCTCCAACCGGCCCCACTGATGCCCACTACTTTAAGCTAACTAAACATGCCAGCTTTTAAAAAAACAAATAGAAATACAACTATTAGGACTGTACAGGTATTCCACAATACTAAAAAACTAAAAAAAAAAAAGCGTTTAAACCTCTAATTAATCAATATAATAACAAAAATAGTGAACAAAGCCTGATCCATACCCTCGGGGAATACGCTGTTTCGCTCCACAGCGGACCGCCCTAAAACTTCCCCCATTTCTTCTAAAACGTCAAAACCACACCCCTTCCGTTAAAGCAATCCTCACTAATTAAAACTCCAGCCAAAAACATCTACACACATTCCTAAGGGCCCCATACCCCGGCCTGCCCCGAAAATTGAAATAAAACACTGTACAACGCTACTTATTACAAACTAACGTTTTTTTAAACTATCTCATATTAAAATAAATTTTTACATTACATTGAACAACCACTATTCTCGCGAAATATACAAACAAATTCACCAACACATTATTTACACGAAAAACTACAATGCTTTCAACACAAAAATTTTTTTTTCCATTTTTTTATCTTATTATATTGTTAAAAAAAGATAGGTCATACCCCAAAGGGCGGACTAGCCTCCGGGCATTCAAAAAATCCGCTGGGAATCTCTACTTTACCCCGGGAAACCAAATGTACATATGACCAATCTTTGCCTATGTCACAAAAAAACTTCAAATAAAATCTACTTTCCCGAAAACCCCTTTGTGTCTGCCCACCCGATACACGACTGCTAACTGAGCGCTCCCCAAGGCCGCACCCCGTCCGCAGGTCACTGGGCAGCTTCACTGCCCGCCTGTTACGTCCGTCTGTCTGTCTTCTGCCTAGCGCCACTCACCGTTCGTACCACGTACTGTCTGATTCGCGTAATTCTTTCCGACGTTTGCTCCCCAGCCCTCAACCACCCGCCTGGGCCCGGGCGGTTTAGCCGCGCTCCGCCGTGGCCATTCTCGCGCAACCACGAGAATATTATGATACATACCTCACGCGCCCTTCCAGACAGACCACATGTATGATCTTAAAAAACATGCCTTGATCTACCCACACACTTGTACGCACATTATTTTTTGGGTTGACCCCTATGCTTTTTTCTTATGACATGACTATATACATTAAAATATACAACTGCACCTTTTTAGCCCCTAACAGATACCCCGCACATTCCAAAATTTTAATCACAACTCTATTATGGACACACTATTACAACCGCATTCTTTCTGTGTGGGCCCAACTTGCAGGATCTACCAAGGCTTGGGCGCAACATTCACTACACCCTCTGTCCACTTATTATAGCTTAAGTTTAAATTTCGAAAATTAAGATCAAAAAGACCCAAAAAATCTAAAATGGGCCCCCCAAGTAGGCAATTTTTTCTCGACAGCCCCACCTTTCCCTTTTCGGACTGTTTTCTTGAAAAAACCCCCTGCCAAAAAACAAGTTGCCTGCGATAGCCTCATCCCGTAACTTCTGTTTTTCTTGCACCTCCGCCAGAAACCCTTCGCCCGCATTGTTTCCCGTCATCCTGGAAATCCTTACTGCCGCATCCTCCCCCAGGGTGAGATCAATCCAACCCCGCATAAAGGCGGGGGCTTTTCTACCATACAACAACTCAAAAGGCGAGCCTAGAAGCCCTTTCGACACTTTAGAAAACGTGCGGGGCTGTACAAACTCTCCCAATTTCCTTTTGTCTTCACAAAAGGGGACAACATCAGGGCGATCGCCCGTTGTATTTTTCACACGCCCCACGCCCTAGGTTTAGCTCTCGAAAAATTCAGGCCCGTCCCCCAATTTTCCCCCCAAAACCTCTGTCACCAAAACGGTTCTAAAATGCACTCCCTATGGGTAAAATAACCTTGGGGGCCCCATTTTACAAATCACTCCTCCCAAAAAAATCTGCGATTGTCACCGCTGTCCCGCTCCCAGGGCTTTTGCAAAAGCCCCTCGTGGAATACCCCCTTGCTGTGACTAATATCTGTTACGGGGCGTTTACTGATAAGGCCCCCAGATATCGAGTGCGAAAAAGCTCAAAAAGGAACCCTAGGCACCGACGAAGCACCCTCCCGGGCCTCTTTTTGGGATTTTTACGGACTGACATTTTCCAGCTCTGCACATGGGCCTTATTTTCTTTTATCTCGGGGCCAAATAGTACTTCGCTTTTATCTTACTTATGGTTTACTCATTCCAAGATGTCCTCCCCCCCCCTTGGGGCATCATGCATGCTCATTAACTTTCGGCCTTAAGACTATCAGGGGCACTAACAGCTTTTACCGACCTTCGGACAAAAGTTTTTCTTAACAAAACCCTCCTCTAGTACATAGCTTCGGGGGGGGTTTTTCTTGCTATCGGCTGTCGCCGACTAGGATCCTTCAAGCTGCGATTAAAACCCCCCAAAAATTAATCAGCCTCTTGTAACTTCCAAAGTCCCGGCCTCCAAGCCGTCGTCTTATCTCCAATCCTTTTGCCCCCCCGCTGTTTTCCTCGTCATCCTCAGGGACATCCTTTACAAAAATCGGCGTCCGTGTATTTCCCCCCTTTTAAGATAACCTCAAAATCAAATCCCCGCGGAAAAAATTTCCCTGCCACCTTTCCGTATTGCTAAATGTTTTGCCCGGGTAAAAAAGGGCATGGTGATCGCTAAGACCCCAAACTTTTCCCCCCATATAAAAAAAGCCTAAAAAATTTTACCCAAATCACCGCCAGACCCTAATTCATAAATTTCTACTGCGATTCTCTCCGCAACTTCCTTTGGGGATAGCAAAATTTGGGTGCCATGAACCTCAAACTTCTGATATAGTATTGCACCCAAACCCACCCTCGCGCATCTGACGCAGCGTGTTTGGGGGCCCCTTAAAAAAGAGCATCAGGGGCTGATAGCATTTTTTTTTTTCAAAGTCTGGAACGCCGTCTCTTGCGCCTCACCCCCACAAATTTTTACCCCTTTTTTGTGGAAAACAGTTTAAAGGGGCGGATTGATGAAACCCTGGAAAACTTCTGTAGAAAGATGATTCCCCCCAAAAAACTAACTTGTCGGGTTTTGGTCGCACGGGAACTTTTTAATAGCTCCACGTGCAGATTTTTTTACAACCCCTGTCTTTATCAACAAAATTCCCCAAAATATTGACCCCTTTTTAAACCAAAGGGCATTTTTAAGGGTTCAGTGTCATCTAACTTCTGAACCGTTTTTAACAAAAATAGACTATCAAGCATTCTAATTAAACCGGCCACAAGGGGGTCATCCGATATAACATGACAAGCTTTATCTCAGACCACAAGGGCCTTTTCGATCGTTTTCTAAACAGGGCGGACCACTTTAAACCAAAGGGCAATCATTTTGGGTATACTTTCCTAACCCGCGTAAAAGAGCAGATCTCCTGCGCCTTGGGGGACGTCCAATTGAAAAAAACCCCCTAAACGTCTAATGTGGAGAACCCGTACATTGGCAAACTCATAAAATCCTCCCCATTCGCCGCCGATGTCATCCTTTAAACAAAAAGTTTTTTTTTCTGAAAACAACCACGGTCCAACTGCCATTACTTTTTTCACAAGCAAAATCGGGGGCTCCCGCCCAGTTCGCTCCCTTTATATCCCCGGGGTTTTAACAGTCAGAAAATGCTCGGATAACTTCGCTCAAGATACTACACGGTATGGCTGGCATGAAAAACTTGCATTATTTTGAGTTTTTAATATCACACTCCCCCCCTTTTTACTCCCCATCAAATTCTTCGTCCAGCGAACCACGTGAAATTCCCCTAATAAATCATCATTCCTGGGGTTCGCCTGCTGGGATATCAACATTCCATCCCGGGCAAAGTCCCCTGCTTATCTCTGGGCCCCCAAAATTGCCCCCGCCCTCACTTCCCCGGCGTGCAACCTCTCAGTAGCTGCTTGTGGGTTCAAAATGGCCGCTTCACCCATGACGTCAGACACGATGACAATTCGTCAGCACCAACACGGCTTTTCCAACATCGCCTAAAACCATGTCAAAAAAATAAAAAAAGGGACCCTTGAAACATTCTGCCAGGTAGCATTCCTCGCAGCAGGAATCATCATAGGGGAAATATAAATCCACCTTTTCGACCAAACTTTCTCGGTTCAAACAACCCACTTTGGGGAAAATACCGCCCTAACCGAAAAGAACTAGATCCGTGTAAAAGGCCAATAACAAACCCCCTTAACAACATCAAACGCCAGCTATTGTCCTGCGTGATCGATGTTTTCAAAAAATTACTAGGTCCCGTGAACTCGCGACAAAAAGTCCCCTCCCATGGCTCGCACTGACAAACAACGTTCATTTTGATCACTAACTACACTGCCTTGCTCGTTGGATGTCGATCCGCCGCTGGGTTTTCCCCTGGAAACAAACCCCGCTGGATTGTTCACTGGGTTTCGTCCCCGCTGGATTTTCCACTGGGGGGCGATCCGCCGCTGATTTAACGCTTGAGACGATCCGCCGCCGGGTTGTTCCTGGGGCCCTCCACTCAATAGAACAACCCTTCCGCTAACTATTCTAAGTTCCTATTCCCGGAACCGTGAACAGGACTCTAGCACCCCAGCTGTTCACCTACGCCTGCAAAATTCCTGCTCTTAATTCCCCTTTAACAATCTCTCGAACCCCTTCGCCTGAAACCCTCTCCTGCTGCCCCATTTCAAGATCAAAAAACGCTACTAAGTGCCCCCCCCCCCCGTTCACTCTTTTTGTGAAAAAAGCGACAATCTCTACAATTTTTCACCCTAGGGTCATCCGGTGAACCTTTTCCCCACTTGTCGCTAACCCTCCCTATGCTACCCAAAAACACATCGTCATCAAAATTTTCTATTACTAAATATATACTCATTTTCCCCAGAATCGCCCGCTCATGAACAAAATGTACATTCCTACTTTCACTGAGACCAAGCGTGCTCAACCCTTTTTCTCTGTCATCACACCTTACTCCATCTCGAACAAGGGGGCTTACTTTTACACGTCGAACCGGGACCCTTACTAACACCTGCTGCCCACATTATTTGTACTTATTACAAAATCTCTTTCCGAATGAAAAGCTAATCTCTCGACCATTAGCTGTCATGCTTAGCAAATTATTCTATACTACAACAACACCACTTTTAAAACAAAAATTTTTACCCAAAAGACAGGCTACAGACAAATTATCTACAACAATTAAAAAAACACAAACCTTTCTTAATTAACACTCTACAGCCTGCCCCCCACTATTTTTAACTGAATTATTCGCCCTTTTTAAAACAAGCCTGAAGGGAAAACCCAAACCACATTCCGGGCTAAATCTGCGGGTACAAGACAACCCTGCGCCCGGTCAACGGGCCTGGGAAACTACCCCATTAAAACTAACGTTTTTCGGGGAACCCTGGTAGAATAACAACCACATCGATTATTTGTTGCGAAATATGTCAATGCCTTTCTATCTTTCACAAAATCGGGGAAACCCCCCCTATCACTCAAAAACAGGGGAACCCCCCCCCACGGAACCCCCAGTAATTCTTACCCCTTGCAACCCTTCATTTTATTACCCCCCCTGGCCCTTTAAAAACACCGTTTAGCATCAAGTAAAAAAAATACTAGGAACATCTAGAAACCTACGCCCTTGGCCAACGCACGCCTACTACTCGCACCCACTCGCTTGGACCGTGCTTTTTACACTAAAACAAACACCTTTTAAGTTAGATACACAAATACGTCTCCCAAACATTTTAGAATTACTGTGATTACCCGGGCTGACCCCCTGTTGCCGAATTCGTCTCTACTTCCCACAACCAGTTTGTTTTTCCCCATTCATCCCGATGTAGTATGCTAGCTGTGATATTACCAGCTGCTGACGTGCCGGTTTACCTTCTCTGTCCCCGTAAAGCTTCTAACCGTAAACAAACCCCTGACAAAATTCTTCTTGCTTACAGAAAAAAAACACAAAACCGGGCCGTTAAATGCGCCCTTCCAGACTGGGTGAGAATACCGCTGATTATTACCCTATTCTCTTAGATCGAGATTTATTATTCCCCCGAACCTGCTGCGATTGAGTAAAGCTTTGTGAACTTGACCCCCCCCTTTTTTGAAAACTGCCCGGCTCCGAAACCCTCCCCGAAGAAACTTGCAACCCTTGACATTGATTTCATACCTCTGATAACCCTTGTACTATTGAACCTCTCCACCTTGTTGTCATGATTAGGAAAGCGCTCCCGCACGGAGCAAACAGCGCTCACTAGCCCTCTCGACATATTCTCGGCTTCTTTTTTTGGGACCTCCTCTTTCTGTTTTTCTCAACAAACTCTCCTCAAACGCCCTTGCCACATCTAACTCTCATCCCTGTTTTGAAATCCTTTTAACCAAATTATGTGTAAAACCGGCACGACTCCCCGAACACAAATCTAACCTTACATCTTGGCCATCCGCTTACTACTTTTTCACATAAAACTAAACTTTTCGTAAAAGTACTCCATAACAAACCCCCCTTACGTTGCCTTCTATTTCTCATTTCGAAATCCTGTTCCACTGCTCCCTTTCCAATTTAGCCCAAAACGATTTAGAAAATTTAAATTTTTCCAGAAGCCCGGTATTCTCTACTCCAGCCCCCACGGCTTCTTCCTCAAAGCTCAAACCAATTTAGAGCCACCCCCTTCATAAATTATAACATAGCTAATTTCTTCGTCACTCCCCATTGGATACTGCCGCCGTTCGTTTCGACCGCAACCACTCAGTTCCACTCTCACGTACACCTCAAAAAACCCTAGGAACCACCCACAGACATGACTTCTTCTGCTGTCCTACCTCGGGAGCGATGACTTGTTTGGGACCGCTTAGGACAGTTTACCCCCAGGCAAACCCCTTCGTTAATTCCCCTCTACCTGACCAAAAAAGGTCTATGCCTGTGAGCAAACCTTAAAAGTCTCTCTTTATATGGCCCCCCCCCGCCGTTATTATGTTTACGTTGGGGAATTCGGAGCGCCCAAGTCTAGCCCCCCACCCGTGATCCGTAAGAGGGCCCCCCATAAAAAAACAATCCTCACTAAGCGAATAACTAGAAAATTTTAAACTCTAAATTTTTAATAACTCACCAAAACAAACAATTTTTCTAAAAAAAAAACTTCAAATTTTTTTCAAACTAATTCAGCCCCCTTAAATACGTCTTTATTGACTTGCAAAAACAACGGCAACAAACTTTTCGGAAACATCACTTTCAAACGACCCCCCCCCCCGACGAAAAAACCCTTTTCCCTTGCTGAAAAAAAAAAAATTCGCTCCGTCGAAGGCTGTGACGCGACAAAAACAAGTCTATCTAATCTTTCTCTCTCTCTCTCTCTCTACCGGATGCCAAGGCTCGAGCGAGCGACCGGGGGGTTTTTCCACTCTAACCATCGCGAGTTTGCTACACATACAAATTTTTTGTTACGCGTACCAACTACAAAATAAATTTAACATTCCCCTCCTGATAAAAACAAACAATAGTCCTAAAAGATTGCACACCCCTTTATTTTTTTCTTCCCCCCTTCTATCTCTTTACACAAACACCCTCAAAATAAATACCACAACATTTTTCACAGTACATAAAAAAACTATTACCAAATCCGGCAAACCCCCCCATGTCAGACTAGAGGCCTTCCCTTTGGTGGGCGTTACTCCTACCTGGGAGGCGTACTAGGGAGTACGACCCTTCCCCACTAGGACTAATCCACCTAGGGCCTGAAATCTAGGATCGCCGGGACCTTGGGTTGGAGGTTCAGAGGAGCGGGGGAAAAAACATACATAACTACACTTTCATTCTAGAAGGGGGGACTGTTTAAATAACACCACATTCCCATTCTGACCGGGGGTTAGCCTGTGCTGCCGTTGCCTGATTCGTTTGGTTTTTCCCCCAAATTCTCTCTTAGTTACTCTTTAGATTAAAAACATGACTTACTTTATACCCTCAGGTGTGGGAGACGACTCACGACGGACTGCCCCTTTGGTTGGAAAACCGCTCTCCCCCCTGTAGACGCTGACCCTCGGGGGTGGCCGTAGTCGAACTTTCCCCCGACGGCTACTCGGGGCCTTCTTTCCATGTAGGTCTTGAGTCTTCACCGCAAAATTATCCTCTCACGGCTAGTCCACTTCAAACTTACTCGGCCCGTCACTCTTATACGTCCTTGCCAAAATGTGATCTCCACTGGACTCCCCCCTACACGAACTCCGCACACCAGGGGAGCTAGTTCCCCCCCCCGCCAAACCAAACCCCCTGCTTCAATCGCCAATCCGCCCTCTTCTCACCCCCTCGATCTCAAAGCGCACTGTTTCACTAATTTCCCCAAATAACATTCCCAGCATAACTATTCCTCGAAATCCAAGATTGTTATACTAACTAGCTTGTTGAAAACCACCCGTCATCCTTTTTCCTAGTAAACACACCCTCGTTTATGGTCAGTCGGTTACTTCACAACACACATTGTCCTGACTAACTAGGCAACATCGCACATGACGTCAAACCATTAGTAATGTCAAAGTTATCATTCCCAAACTAAAAAAAACCCTCTTTTGCTGCAACTTGAGTGTCTTAACCCAATAGAACTCCAAGATATTCGATAAACTATCCAAAATATGACAATATGAAGACAGTGGAAATGTGCCACTATCTCAATGGAGGTAAAAAGGGAGATCAAAGAAAATTTAACAGCAACTGTCACTGATACTAAGGTCAGTCAGTGACGATTTATTTGTGATATCATGGACTTCGAAATCGCTAAGGAAGCATGGCAACACTCGATAGACTATGCAATGACAATTCTCTTTATGGTTCAATGCTGAAACTTCGTGAACTAACTCATCTAAAAAAACAGATGAGATGAGTGTCACTGATTATTGCAGCAAAATAGTGAACTTGAATAGATTTTTTAAAGAAGAATGACATAGCATTTAGTGACAAGCAACTATCAGGGAATGTTTGACGGGACTTCCACCCGATATGAAATCCTCATAAAGACTCTCCCGTCTCAATCAACAGAACTTACGATGGCAGGTGTAAAGAAACTGTTACTTGAAGATGAAGATGAGAGAAAGCGAAATGATGAAGGAAGCACACACATCAAGCACTGAAGGCTTCTGGGCAAGGGAAAACTAAACAAACTATGAGATACGTGAGTAGCCCTAATCTGATGATGTTCAGGAGTTCAGATGATGTGGGAAGAAAGCCCAAGCCCGGGAAAAGGGGGGGACAGTACAAAGTTTTGGTGTTATGCTGTGGGGGGGAAAGGACATTTTGTTGCCAAATGCCCCAAGCGTGAAGAACTTGGAGAGAAAAAAGGCAGAAGCAAAGAAAGCTAATGCAACAGTAGTAACCCGGGAGCATGTATCTTTGTGTGCAAAAAGAAATGGCCAACAATGGAGGAGTTTGGTTACTGGGCTGCGGTGCTTATGACCACATACTCATCGGAGAGACCTCATCCAAGACTTTGAAAAAATGCAGGGAGAAGTTGAAGGGGGAGATGGAGCTCCGCTTAAGATTATGGGAAAAGGGAGAGTTACTCTACAAATGTCAGATGAATGTGGAGGTAAGGACATTGAATTCAAGGAAGTTTTGCTATTTCCCTGAACTCCAAGACAACTTGATTTCCCAGGGACAGATTGAAGAGAAGGGTCTCAAAATTTCAGCTTTCCCAAAGGGGTGTCGAAAATTCTCTGGAAGAGAGGATGGTGTTTCAAGCGCACAGGGTGTCAAGACTTTACTATGTCACTACTTTAGGTTGTGTCACAATTAAAGACATACAAGATGAGTACATCACAAGAAAAATGAAGGCATCGAGAGTGTCGCTCTCTACCTGGCACAGCAGGCTAGGTCCATCCGAACGAGAAAGCTTTAAATGAAGCTAGATGTCATTCAGGAGCTAACAGAGAAGGATAGCAAGAGAGAAGACTGTTTGCCATGCATTGAAGGAAAGATGAGACCGATAAATTCCCAACGGCGAGGGAGAGAAGGCAGAAGAAGTACTAGACCGCATTCACTCTGGATTTGATGGGTCCCATCACACCCATGTCGGAGGGGCACAGAAAGTATATTGTCACGTTCATCGATGAGGCGTCCAGATATGTATCGGCAGTTGCCATAACTAGGAAGAGTGATGTCCTATCGGAATTTAAGAAGTACAAGGAGAGATAAAGAAGTAGTACATGGGAGGAAGATTAAAGAACTTCAGACCGATAAAGGTGGGGAATACACGGGAGAAGACTTTCGGAAATATTTGAAGGAAAGTGGAATACTGCATAGGAAGTCCGTTCCCTACACACCACAGCAAAATGGTCTGGCTGAACAAAACAAACCCTCACTCTGGCAACGTGATGAAGTGTATGATCATCGAACCCGGGGGTTTGCCTGCTTCTTTCTGGGCGGAGGCGCTCAAGACAGCCTGCTATGTACGCAAAGATGCCCTTCAACGCCACTTGACTTCCGCACACCATTGGGGGTGTGGTCGGATAAAGATCTACTGAGGAGTGATGTGGAACACATCAGGATATTTGGCTGTCAAGCTTGGGCGTGGATCCGACTGTTCAACGGAGCGGGAAGCTTGGGCCCAGAGAAAAGGAGTGTGTGCTATTTTGTTACGACGAAGGAATCAAGGATAAACCCTTTTGTGTGGACATCAAGGGAAAGAAGATCATCAGTAGCAGAGATGTAAGTTCCGGGAAACACGTATTTCCCTTCAAGTCTGCGAGTCACCCAAAACCCACAACTAATGAGAGATGCGAGGTGTTGTTTCAAATGGGGGAGGTGCTAGATCCAGGAGAGGGGCTTTGTTCCAGGAGAGGTACCAGTCCAAGAAGAGTTTCCAGACCACGGAGGAGGTTCCAAACCAAGAGGAAGATCCAAGCAGAAGAGGAAATAGTCCAAGAAGGGGATCCAGGGGCGGTAATGGAACCAATCCTGGGAGAGCTACCATTGAGGCGATCCAGAGGAGGGAGGGTTTCCCAAAACGTGTTTCAAGCTGTAACGTGTCCAGGTGCGAAGTAAAGGAGGCCCTGGACATCGGAAACCGGAGACCGCTGAGGAGGCGCTCAGTGGACCCCGGCAGTGGAGTGGAGAGACGCAATGTTGGAAGAGCTAAGTAACATGGCGGGCCCAATTCCACCTGGGAAATAGTAAGAAGGGCCTAGGGAATTCAAATGTAATAGGGAGTAAGTGGGTGTTTTTTCCCTAAAGAAAATGTATGGAAAAATTGTTAGATTTAAGGCTAGGCTAGTAGCGCTGGGGTTTAGACCAGTTTGGGTTTTCAACCACTGTGTCGCGACACACTGGTGTGTCGCGATCAGTTGGAAAGGGGTGTCGCAAGTATTTTGTTTATTTATTATTATATTGAGTCTATTCATAAATGCCACTAACATGAACGGTTATTATACCGCCAAAGTTCTAGGAGTGAAATGAAAGTAAGTGACAGCTAGGGGTGTGCGAGAACCCGAATTTGACTTGAATCTACTATTTGGTTTAAAATTTTATGGGCCCCCCAATTCGTACAAATGGTGGAGGGGCCGGGTCGCGCGCGTGTGTGAAAAAGTAAAAATCGCTAAAGACTTTTGGATGCTACCTTACTAAACTTGATTTTTGAAAAAAAAATAGTATTGTTTCATACGCAATAAAGGAAGGCATATATCAATTTTCCAGCTGCAATGAATGGGCCCCAAGTAAGTTGGAAATAAAAACTAAAGATCAATTCAAGGAAGATATAATTCAACACTTGACCTGCCTTCAGCAGGGTTTGAAGAAATTTCTTTTCTTTTATTTCATCAAAGGGAATAGAATGGGTTATCTCTCCCATTTGCAGTTCTGTTGAGCACATAAACGACGGTCAGACCTAACGTATCCAGAAAAAGAAGAGTTGATTGTAGTTACTTCAATATAGGGACAACTCAAAAATCAAGATTTTCAAGAGATCTCTCTTGATTCAATGTTGATCACTTTAAATGAATACCCTGCAATTGTTATAAGGCCCCTGTGTGTCTTACTACGCTTCTCCACTTCATACCTGTGTGAGACAGCTTTCTCACTTTAAAACAATCAAGTCAAAGAACAGTTTTGAGACATCTTATGTTGATAGTGAGATGCGCGTCAGTATGTCCTACCATTCGCCCTCGTTTGAGAAAATGTGTGAATGACAGCAGTCCCAGGTAACCCATTGATGGAGGAAGCATGTGACTTTTGTTTCATTGGTAACATTGGCACAAATTTGGCTAATTTACTGTTGATTATTGTCTTTTGCAAAATTTAACAATGAGAAAGGGTTCATTTCACCGGGTTTTTGGGAAAATATTATTTCGTTGAAATGTGGGTACACCCACGTAGGTGTGTCGCGAGGGGAACTATCAACTGTAGTCGCAGCAAAAAAAAGGGTTTGAGAACGTGCTTTAGACTTGGTATGTTTGTGGTTTGAAAAAATTAAAATTTTTTTTCATTTCGAGGGGGTATTAGAAATTAAAAGGGAAACATAACAAAATGAAACTATTTAAAATAAAACCTAAGAAGAAAAAAACGTGATGTATTTTTAAAAATCTTATGTTGGTTGTACTGGTTGCCTTGCTTGGGAGGTGAATGTGCTGAAAATCTATATTATGATTTGGGTTCCCAAGGAAAACGGAATTTTGGGGAAAATAAAAATGGTTTTTTTGAATAAAGTCTGTTTTGTAAATTATCCGATTATTTACATTTTATTCATCAAAATTTTTTTAGGTTTTACTTAAAAAAATAAAAAAGACGCTTTTTAAATTTTTTTTTCTTGAAAAATAGACCAAAAGGTTCGAATATGACGTTATTTACTTTTACGATATCTTTTTGGGGGGGGGACACATAAATCCAAAATGGCCCGCCATCCAGTTAAAAAAACATGTTCGTTGTACTTAAGCAACTACCCACAAAAGGGATCTCTTGCGAAAAGTCCCATCATTTTACCAGAGAGGGTATTTAGTAACTTTTCTATTAAAAGCAGTACAAAGTAATATAAACAAATTTTAGAATCACAATTGTCTTTCTTTGAAAAATAACTTATTTTACCACTGAACACTGTTTTGACCTAATTAAGACCAAAATGTGCCCCCAAGAATATATCAGCTAAATCGAGGCATCCTGCCATACTTTTTGGGAAATCAGAGATTCCATGGAATACCTGCTTTTCCAGTAAAATATTTACCTTCGGGTTGCTCTATCATCATCCTATACTCTCTTCACGGGCCCTAGTGCAGGGCCATGTGCCGAGGTTTTTTGCGTAAAAGATAGGTAGGGAAGATGTCTTTTTGAATTCGGGGCGATGCTGACAGCTCGTTTCTTTTATCGGGTCCCCTTTTTTTCGTACTGACTCACTCGTCTTTTACGGAAACCCCTACTCTAACAGGCCCGGGTCAGTGGATCGAATAAACCCATGAAAAAGGGCATCAACTAATCTGGCTGACTTTCATCCCCCAGAATAAAAAAAACGCAGCTGGTGCACTCCAAAATGTGAATAATGTGGCCCGGGGGTCCAAGCGGCTGAAAACGCATGGCCAAAATAAATAAAAAATAAAAAGTTGAAGCCCGGGGAATGGGGGTTCCTTTAAGGGTTTTCAAACGATGAGAATGCAGATGCACCGAGTTTGACTCCTTCCACGGCCCAAATGCCCCTGTCCATTAAACCCAAAGCTTCACCCCCCTATATACGGTGGGGCCTTCAGTCCGCCATCCCGCCTTGGTGGGGCGCGTTGCAGATTGTAACTCTGCCTTTGCTGGGGAGGAAAGTTAAACCAGATTCTTGCCAGATTGGTTTCTAAGAATACCCCCCTTTAATGCCCCTTTTCTTTGAGAAAGCGGTAAACGTTTGCCAAGATACAGAAATGGAAAAGCAGGGGGGCGACTTAAGTGGAGCGTTGCTGATAAAAAGGAGCGGAGCGCTTTTTAAGTCATAATCGACCGGTTGATGTCATAAACTCGTGGGCCTCGTGATTTGGCGGAACATCGTGTCGTCAATGAATGTATGGCCTATTCACTTTTAACGCACATACATGCGGAAAGATACAAAAAAGAAAGCTCATTCGAGACTCTCTGCAATCATAACTGCAGGAACGTTAAAACCGCTCTCAGACATGGTGGCTTGGGGGATTGCAACTCCATCAGCACAAGACCGACAGACGCATAGGGAGCCCCTGGGGGTCGGTCGTCGGATTACGTCCTATGGTGTCATCCACATCCTTGCCGGGCCCCATAGAGATGCTGAGTGTCCCATCTATGGAATGACCCAAATTTAAAAATATTGCACGAGAATGGGACCTACGGTCAGGGGAAGGCACATACCTAAAATGTGGTACATGGAATTTAGCGCCCCCTTTCCCATTGCCCGAGCATTTAAAAGTGCTGTGTATAGCGACGGAACAAGAGCCGCTGCAAAAAAGATAAGCGACTACAAAAAGACCTTTCAGAGATTGATACAAGATTGTCTATATCTGTTTGGGTTTTTCTGCACCAATGTTTTAACCCAAAAACTAAAGGGGAAATACAGCTTTGACCCCTCTGAGGCGACACTATCATCTTTCGATTTACGCTGCTCTTGAGAGTCCGGGTACACTGGCCTGTTGTCATTTTACACTGTCGATACTGATGTATGTCGCGGCAGCTGAACGGAATGCTCGTTTTTAAAAAGAACAGAAAAAAATCTGATGTCGTTCCTGGTAAAAATTTACGAGATGGCAATTGTATTGTGCAGCTAACTGCAGGTGTTGTGATCCAACTCCGGGTTCTACGCAAAAGTGGAAAATTTCGGTGTTTGACGGGTGCAAAGATTCCTGTGGCCCGCAAAGATCTCGAGGGGCGGAGATAGACTTGACCTTCAGGACGAGGTACTAGAAACTTTCCCGTTCACCCACTGCATATATGGCGACATAAAGAGTGCCAACATGGCGAACCATTTAGCAAAGTGGAGAACTCTGAAAAAACAAAATCATTCATCCTTCCCCCCCCAAATGCGATACCTAGGGCCCACGCTTAAACTGTCCCTGCAAAAAATTTGTGTATCTTGTGCCCACCCTTCCAAAAGGACCACCTCTCACCACTTGGGCATGGTTGGAAACTTGTGGGTGGTCGTTGTCGCCCTGTCCCCACAGGCGACCTGCTCTACTACCATTAAAATGCACTAGGGCCATTGAAGAGACGTAAAAAGCAACCTTTGGAGGATATTTTACTGAAGAAATGGGGGTTTTTACATAATCGTCTGATCCTGAATTAGCATGGCAGGATGCCCCAATTTAATTTATCACACCCCTCGGGGGGACATTTTTAAAATTACCAATCAAAACAGTGTTACAGTGGTGAAAAAACGTTAATTTTCACGAAAACAAGTGGACTTTTTAAATTCGGTATTTATTTTCGTTGGGGTCGAGGTGGGGGTGTATTTGTAAAGAAAAATTTTCTGAAATCCCTCTCTGGTAAAATGATGGTACTTTAAAGCAAGAATCCTTGTGTGGGTAGTTGCTTAATACAAACGTAACATTTTTGTCACTGGGTGGCGCCATTTTTGGGTTTATTGTCGAAATGATATCGTAAAGTCAAATTAACGTTATTCTGAATCTTTGGTCTATTTACAAGAAAATGTATTTGTACTTGATTTTGATTCGGTTTAAAACTTAAATTTTCCACAATGGCGCCGGTGGCATTTGTATTTCTGGTTTAAAATGGCGTCGTAGCGTCAAATAAATCATATTCTGAAACCTTTTTGGGCATTTAATCGAAAAAATGTCTTTTTACATGATTCTACTTGCTTGGTTCAAATTTAATTTTTCAAGGTGTGTCCCGGGAGACATATTGGATTTTGGCCTCTAGTAAAAAAATTTCCGGGATTTTTGGGAGGGCATGGGGCTCATTATTTTGTAATGGTCCCTGGGAGTCAATCAATCTCAAACCATCCTTTCGAAAAAGGTCACGGAATTCAAAAATTTTGAACCCAACTATTGGGACACCCTCGTGGGGTTTTAACTGTATTCGCGCAAAAGGGACCCCGAACAAAAGGGTTTTTACCCTTTACGTTGGTTTTAAAACAGTGACGGTTACAGCCCGATATTTTTAATAACTTCTTCTTTGGGGATTAATTGAGTTTATTTTTTTGTATTTTGTATTATATTATTGGGGGAGTGAGTCCGGCAATCGTTTAAAAGGAGTTGGTCTCCTAGAGGAGATTCGAGATAAAAACTCCGGTGTAGCAAAAAACAACATGTTTATTGGAAAGACTGGGAGGAAAAAAGGAATTTTTCTGAGCGGGAAATCACCGCCTCTAGCATAAAACATTTATGTAGTTTTACAAGGGATGGGGTAATACAGATAGATTATACAGTAATGACCCCTTAACAACATTCCCACTTAATCATGGCTGTAACAATCCCATCGTTACACAATGTTTTTGGTGTTGACTAAAAGGCAAACCCTTAGTCATAATATCAGCCGGCATATCACTACTAGGCATATACATTAAAAAAAGTTCACCTTCTTCAACTCTCTGTCTAGTGTAGTGGTACCGAACTTCAATGTGTTTCGTACGAGAGTGGAAGACGGGATTCTGACACAGTTTAATCGCACTTTGATTATCACACATTATTGTAACAGATTTCACATTCCCTGTCAACTCTGCATATAACCTTTTTAAGAACACCGCTTCCCTAGCACATTCTGACAAAGCTTCATACTCGAACTCTGTACTGGATACAGACACGCGTGACCAAATGACCAAGAAATGGCACATTCAGCAAGAATGAAGACACACCCTGAATAAGAGTGTCTGTCTTTCTTACACCCAGCCCAGTCCGCATCTGAGTAACCAGTAATACCCTCACCTGTAGGCTTATAAACAAGACACAAATTACTTGTCTGCTTAAGATACCGTAACACCCTCTTTGCATGTTTCCAGTGTTCATCGGTATAGCAGGTGTTGTACTGGCTTAGCGCACTAACAGCAAACATAATATCTGGTCTAGTGCTTACTGCAACATACATGAGACATCCTATAAGGTTCTGATAAGGCACAGTAGCTTTCTCTACACCACTTGACTTGACAAATGTCAGATTAGCCTCCACTGGAGTATTAATTGGTTTTGCATCCACCATATCAAACCTTTGCAACAACTCATTAATGTAAGCTGTCTGATCCACTGTAAGTACACCATTATCTTTGTCTCGACAGATTCTCATCCCGAGACAACATATTTTAACCTCACCCAAATCTTGCATTTTAAATTAAGAAGTTAAGGTCTTCTTGAGCTTACATTTTTGCTCCATATTATTAGACAAAACAAAGAAATCATCTACATACAATGCTATGATAACAATGTAATTGTTGCAACCCCACTTCACGCGAGTGATAAAGATATGAATATAATAATATATACTTTGCGTATTTTACTATCTATTAACAATTATATTCATAAAAGAACAATTATTTGAACTATGAAACATATATATTTTTATTGAAACATCAAGCAAGAAAGACAATCTATTTTCATAAGTTAACTTTGATTTTTGCATATTGTCTGGTGGTTGTATTGTTTATTCTTGTATTGTTTGTATGTGTTTCTGTTTCATTCTTGTTAGTTTTATGTTGTGTTCTATTTCAATGTCAATAGCATGCAACGGTTATTTCTTTTTCACGTTCTTGTGGCGATCCATTCAGGACACCATACAACGTCATTTCCCCCCCTCTTCAAGGGATGGTCATGTGTCTAACTTTGGGTTCGGACAACCGTACTCTGCTATAAAACGAGAGCTCCTTGGAGGGCCTCGCCAGTGGTTCGGTTATGCCTGCCACTCGCAACATCTATCCTGTCTCTCTGTTCAATGTACATATTGTCACAATACACTATCCTAGTTAAACCTACGTCACTTGTTCTCATTGCTACGCCTTCAATATCCACACCATCCTTCGTCGAGACCTCCGAGACGTCGAGAACTTCCAGACATGCCTCTTAAAGGTCTAGCATTCGAGACGTCGAGTTTATGCCTACTATAGGCCTAGTCTAGAGACTTCGAATGCCCTCCTCTATGATAGACACCTAGACGTCGAGTTAGCTGCCTCATATAGGCTTAGACGTCGAGACGCCGAGATTATCGCCTACTATAGGCTTAGTCGCGAGACGCCGAGCTCCCGAGCTTCTTATAGTGCTCGCATAGCCCACAAAATAGGTGTTCTAGACACCAGTCTCCATTTACGCAGAAGTCCTTGCGGGTGAACATCTACCCCTCCCTTACTCCTATCTACTTCGGGTCCATTAACTTGGCTCCCCACATTGGAATTTAAAACCCGAAAAGAGTCTCATATTTTTGCACTATTTTTGCACTTTTTTTGCACCCAAATCTAGATTTTTGCACCCCCACCATTTCGCAGCATTTCGCATTTCAAATTGGGGGCCAATTTTAATGCTTTTTTCAAATCATTTTGGAGAAGTACGACCGGGCTCAAAATTAGCAGCTAATTATGCACTCTTAAAATGACAATTTCCTGATTTTTGCCCCCCTAAACTGTAGAATCTACAGGGGTTTGAAATATGGAAAAAATTTTAGCAAATAAGAATTCGATTTCCAAAGTAGAGAAGTAAACGTTTTTATTAATGATGAATTAACGGAAGTCCAAAAAACTGGGCTTTTAAATTAGCTGCTATAAATGCCTTCTTAAATAGCCAAGTGCTGATTTTTTCACCCCTAACTAAAAATGTACAGAGAAGTGAAATAAGAAATAAATAAACAAATAATTTTTTCGAAATCCAAATAAAATAAGTTTATCAAAATCATGTATCGAAGTAAAAATTACTAGACTCTAAATTAGCTGCTATTATTACTCTCTAAAATAACCAAGTGCTGATTTTTCAACCCTAAACTATAGAATATAAAGTGAGGTGAAATAAGAAATTAATAAAAAAATAATATTTCGAAATCCAATAAAGTATCGTTTATCAAAATAAAGTATCAAGGTCAAAATTACGAGGCTCTAAATTATCTGCTATAAATACTCTCTCAAATAATTAAGTGCTGATTTTTGCACCCCTTTTAACTATAAGATCTACAGTGAGGTGAAAAAAGAAATAATAAAAAAATAATATTTTAAAATTCAAAAAAAAGTATCGTTTATAAAATCAAGTATCAGAAGTCAAAATTACTAGGCTCAAAATAAGCTGCTATGAATACTCTCTCAAATAACCAAGTGTTGATTTTTGCACCCCTTAACTATAAAATCTATAGTAAGGTAAATAAGAAATAAATAAACAAATAATATTTCGAAATCCAAATAAAGTATCGTTTATAAAAATCAAGTATAAAAGGTCAAAATTACTAGGCTAAATAAGCTGCTATAAATACTCTCTCAAATAACCAAGGGGCTGATTTTTGCACCCCTAAACTATAGAATCTACAGTTAAGTGAAATAAGAAATAAATAATCAAATAATATTACGAAATTCAAAAAAAGCATCGTTTATCAAAATAATGTATCAGAAGTCAAATTACGCTCTAAATAGCTGCTATAACACTCTCTCAATAAAAAAGTGCTGATTTTTGCACCCCAAAAACTATAGAATCTACAGTGAGGTACGAAATAAGAAATAAACAAACAAATAATATTTCGAAACCCAAATTTAAAAGTATTTTTTTATCAAAATCCATTATCAGAAGTCAAAATTACTAGGCTCTAGAATAAGCTGCTATAAATACTCTCTAAAATAACCAAGTGCTGATTTTTGCACCCCTAAACTATAGAATCTACAGTGAGGTGAAATAAGAATTAAATAAACAAATAATATTTTGAAATCCAAATAATGACTAGTTTATCTAAATCAAGTATCAGAAGTCAAAATTACTAGGCTCTAAATAAGCTGCTATAAATACTCTCTCATATAACCATGTGCTGATTTTTGCACCTCTAAACTATAAAATCTATAGTGAGGTGAAATAAGAAATAAATAAATAATATTTTGAAATCCAAATAAAGTCTCGTTTATCAAAATCCATTATCAGAAGTCAAAATTACAAGGCTCTAAATAAGCTGCTATAAACACTCTATAAAATAAACAAGTGCTGATTTTTCCCACCCCTAACCTATAGAATCTACAGTGAGGTTAAATGAAAAATAAATAAAAAAAATATATTTCGAAATCCAAATAAAGTATTGTTTATAAAAATCATATATCAGAAGTCAAAATTACTAGGATCTAAATAAGCTGCTATAAATATATATTCAAATAACCAAGTGCGGGATTTTAAACCCCTAAACTATAGAATCTACAGTGAGGTGAAATAAGAAATAAATAAACATATAATATTTTGAAAACCAAATAAAGTATCTTTTATCAAAATCAAGTATCAGAGGTCAAAATTACTAGGCTCTAAATAAGGTGCTATAAATACTCTCTCAAATAACCAATTGCTGATTTTTGCACCCCCTAAACTATAGAATCTCAGTGCGGTGAAATGAGAAATAAAATAAACAAATAATATTTCGAAATCCAAAAAAAGTATTGTTTATCAAAATCATGTATCAGAATCAAAATTACTAGGCTCTAAATAAGCTGCTATAAATACTCTCTCAAATAACAAAGAGCTGATTTTTTGCACCCCTTAACTATAGAATCTACTGTGAGGTGAAATAAGAAATAAATAAACAAATAATATTTTGAAATCCAAATAATGACTCGTTTATCTAAATCAAGTATCAGAAGTCAAAATAACTAGGCTCTAAATAAGCTGCTATAAATATCCTCTCAAATAACTAAGTGCTGATTTTTGCACCCCTAAACTATAAAATCTATAGTGAGGTGAAATAATAAATTAATAAACAAATAATATTTTGAAATCCAAATAAAGCTTGTGTATCAAAATCCATTATCAGAAGTCAAAATTACTAGGCTCTAAATAAGCTGCTATAAACACTCTATCAAATAAACAAGTGCTGATTTTTGCACCCCTAACTATAGAATCTACAGTGAGGTTAAAGGGAAAAATAAATAAACAAATAATATTTCGAATCCAAATAAAGTATTGTTTATAAAAATCATATATCAGAAGTCAAATTACTAGGATCTAAAAGGCTGCTATAAATACTTTTTTCAAATAACCAAGTGCTGATTTTTAAACCCCTAAACTATAGAATCTACAGTGGGGTTTAAAATAGAAAATAAATAAAAAAAATAATATTTTGAAATCCAAATAAAGTCTCGTTTATCAAAATCAAGTATCAGAAGTCAAAATTACAAGGCTCTTAATTATCTGCTATGAATATTCTCTCAATAACCAAAGTGCTGTTTTTTGGGCACCCCTAAACTATAGAATACACAGTGAGGTGAAATAAGAAATAAATAAACAAATAATTTTCAAATCCAATAAACTCGTTTATCAAATCCAAATCAGAAGTTCAAAATAACTAAAATTTTAAATAAGCTGCTATAAAAACTCTCTCAAAAACTAAGTGCAGTTTTTTTGCACCCTAAACTATAGAATCTACAGTGCGGTGAAATGAGTAATAAATAAACAAATCATATTTCGAAATGCACAAAAAGTATTTGTTTATAAAAATCATATATCAGAAGTCAAAATTATAGGCTCTAAATAAGCTGCTATAAATTCTCTCTCAAATAACCAATTTGCTGATTTTGCACCCCTAAACTATAGAATCTACAGTGAGGTGAAATAAAAAAAAATAAACAAATATTTTTTTGAAATCCGAATAATGACTCGTTTATCTAAATCAAGTATCAAAAGTCAAAATTACTAGGCTCTTAATAAGATGCTATAAATACTCTCTCAAATAACCAAGTGCTGATTTTTGCACCCCAAAACTATAAATCTATAGTGAGGTGAAATAAGAAATAAATAAACAAAAAATATTTTGAAATCCAAATAAAGTCTCGTTTATAAAAATCCATTATCAGAAGTCAAAATTACTAGGATCTAAATAGCTAGTTATAAATACTCTTTCAAATAACCAAGTGCTAATTTTTGCCCCCCCAAACTATAGAATCTACAGTGAGGTGAAATAAGAATAAAGAAACAAATAATATTTCGAAATTCAAATAAGCATCGTTTATCAAAATCATGTATCAGAAGTCAAATTACAAGGCTCTAATAAGCTGCTATAAATACTCTCACAACTGACCAAGTGCTGATTTTTGCAACCCTTAACTACAGAATCTACAGTGGGGTGAAATGACAAATAAATAAACAAATAATATTTAGAAATCCAAATAAAGTATTGTTTATCGAATTCATGTATCAGAAGTCAAAATTACTATGATCTAAATAAGCTGCTATAAATACTCTCTCAATTAATTAAGTGCTGATTTTTGCACCCCTAAACTATAGAATCTACTTTGAGGTGAAATAAAAAATAAATAAACAAATAAAATTTTGAAATCCAAATACAGTCTCTTTTATCAAAATCAAGTATCAGAAGTCCAAAATTACAAGGCTCTTAATTATCTGCTATGAATATTCTCTCAAATAACCAAGTGCTGATTTTTGCACCCCTAAACTATAGAATCTACAGTGAGGTGAAATAAGAAATAAATAAACAAATAATATTTTGAAATCCAAATAAAGTATTGTTTATCAAAATCATATATCAGAAGTCAAAATTACTAGGCTCTAAATAAGCTGCTATAAATACTCTCTCAAATAACCAAGTGCTGATTTTTGCACCCCTAAACTATAGAATCTACAGTGAGGTGAAATAAGAAATAAATAAACAAATAGTATTTTGAAATCCAAATAAAGTCTCGTTAATCAAAATCCAATATCAGAAGCCCAAAATTACTAGGCTCTAAATAAGCTGCTATAATACTCTCTCAAATAACCAAGTGCTGATTTTTGCAGCCCTAAACTATAGAATCTACAGTGAGGTGAAATGAAAAATAAAACAAATAATATTTCAAAATCCAAATAAGTATTGTTATCAAAATCATATATCAGAAGTCAAAATTACTAGGACCTAAATAAGCTGCTATACTACTCTCTCAAATAACCAAGTGCTGATTTTTTGCACCCTTAAATTATGGAATCTACAGTGAGGTGAAATAAGAAATAATTAACAAATAATATTTTGAAATCCAAATAAAGTCTCGTATATCAAAATCCATTATCAGAAGTCAAAATTACTAGGCTCTTAATAAGCTGCTATTAATACCCTCTCAAATAACCAAGTGCTGATTTTTGCACCCCCAAACTATAGAATCTACAGTGAGGTGAAATGAGAAATAAATAAACAAATAATATTTCAAAATCCAAATAATGTATTGTTTATCAAAATCATATATCAGAAGTCAAAATTACTAGGCTCTTAATAAGCTGCTATAAATTCTCTTTCAAATAACCAAGTGCTGATTTTTGCACCCCTAAACTATAGAATCTACAGTGAGGTGAAATAAGTAATAAATAAACAAATAATATTTCGATATCCAAATAAAGGATCGTTTATCATAATCATTTATCAGAAGTAAAAATTACTAGGCTCTAAATTTGCAGCTATTAATTATCTCTCAAATTGCCAAGTGCTGATTTTTGCACCCTTAACTTTAGATTCTACAGTTATTTTGAAGGATGAAAAAAATTAACAAATAAATAATCTTTCGAAATCCAAAGTTGGGTCGTTTATCAAAATACTGTAACAGAAGTTAAAATTACTGGGCTCTAAATTAGCAGTTATAATTCTCTAAAATTGCCGTCCTCGATTTTTGCACCCAAAAACTATATAATTTAGTGTTTTTTTTTACTACATATTTTGTTTTTCATAAAAGTTAGTTGTGGCTAAATAAATTGTTATTAAATAATAGTCCCCTGCCATAAAAAAGTTTTTTTTTAAATATTTATTATTTTATTGCACCTAACATACACAATGTTAAATATAAAATTTTCTGTAAGTTTTTAAATGAAAACTTTTACAAATATGTCAGTATGTAAAGAAAATTATGGGTTTCGAATAGGAAACAAAATACCCTTCTAATTCCAAATAGTATGAGCAGGAATGTATCCGGGGTATATGTCATTGAATTCACTACCATCGTCTGTATCGGGTGTACTCCACGTATCGACCCAAACGAGGAATTGCAAAAATTAGTGGTGCAAAATGGTGCATTTTGGTTTAAATAATCATATGTTCTCAAAAATTTATTTCACATAATAGGGGTGATAACATTAAGATAGAATTACCTCCAAAAGTTTATTGTCTGAAATCTAAAAAAAAAAAAAATGGTGCATTTAAAGTGCAATAAATACATGCTTCCACAACTTAGTTTTGAAGAAGGGGGGGGGCTATTATTAAGTTTTCGGCCCAATAATGGAATGTTTTAACACAAGGAGGGGTCGCAAAAATAAAAAAAATTGGGGTACAAAATGCGATATTTCCGGTGAAATAGGTACATGATTTTTTTTTTTAATATTCGGTTTTGTTGGAATGGTGGGGGGGGGGGTGTGGTGGGGGGCAACTTAATGGTCTGAATACTACGGAAACGGTACGGAAACTCTCTCAGCTCTACTGTGAACAGTTTTCGATAACAAAAGGTGTATCTCGGTTTGCTTTTTGTTGGATGTAAGCGGTCTACTTTTTTCTTGTTATATTTTGTATCATAATATTGACATTGTCGCTTTTACCAAATCCTTGATTTTCAACTTATGTCTGTACCACTTATGTCAATGCAATGACTCACATTAAATATTTGTGTAAGGATGCTTTTTTGTATTAAGGATATTTCTACCAATAATATAGGAGGTTAATGTATTGAAAACATAGTTTATTTTATCTCTTTTTATATACAACACGCATGGTTTAACCTAGCTATCACGTCAAGGAATTACGTAGTAGCAATGAACCCTTTCGGCCCCATGTTAAATTGGTCTAAATTAAGTTATTTTAGGCATAGAATTCTAAATTCTAATTTTTTTCTTTGATTTTTGGTGTTTTTCAAATATTTTTAAATGCGTTTTTTACGGAATGTTGGGAAATTTTGGGTTTTGAATTAAAGCTTCATTTTAACTTTTAAGTACAAATTCAAATTTGAAACACATTGCTAAAACTAGATTTAGGAGTTTTGGCATTTTTTTGTATTTTTTGTATCTCAAATAATAGCAATACTAGAGATTTATTTCATTTCCGAGGCATACCAAAATTTTCCATTTTTAGTCTTTTTTGCAGATGTGTATTTGACTATTTTCATCTTCTCTAAATAATTAACTTTCTGTCCCATAGGCATGTTTTTTTTTAAATTATTCACTCAAAAAATATATATTTGGGTTGGGGGTCAAATTGAAAAAACTATTTTTACCCGGCTTAAAGAAGGAGTTTCCTATTCCTACCAAAATTATGATGTGTCATCAGGATTTTCCCAGATGTCTAATTCTCTAGAATCCAGATTATTATCGGTTTCGAATTTATTTTACTTCTTATGAAGACTGGGTGACAGCTCGAAATTTTAAACTTGGCTTGTTGAGTAAGGTGCCTGATTGTACTATCTATAGCGCAATGCGGTTTTGCTGAAGCACCCTAGCTGACACACACGCACTATTGTATTTTGTTATGGGAATGTATTTTAATTTTTATTTAAGAATTGAGAGCAAAATTGATCGATATGAAATATTACTGTTGAGGGGAAGATAGATTTTTAGATTTAAATGTATTAGTAAATTATCTGACTTTGTATACTGGCTGATAAAAAGTGAGAACGTGAATTTGTAAATTTTATTAAGAGTTTATAGTATTTAATCGCTCATAGAGTCTCCATAAGGGGCGGAATTAGTTTCGAGTGTCGAACATTTGATTACGTTTTATTACACTTACATTTTACCCATTCAACTCAAGATTTATTATTAATGAAATGAAATTGATGTATAATAATTATGTTACTTCTCCTATGCTGCTCACTCTCAATATGACAGAGACAATGAATATATTTACTTATTTACTTCCAAACACAATATTATTGTGTAGAATGGACCAAACTAAAAAATAACAAAAGATGCAGGATTTTATACTCTGTTGTAAACTCTTCATAAGTATGTGCAAGGGAGAATTGTTCGATTGGACAGAAGCATATTGAACCGGTGCTTGACTAAATCGCCCAATGGAGAGAAGGGAAGATCTATTTGCGACTGCAATTGTGTAAATAATTAATGTATCGGCTAATGAATTTTCTTAATCATGAATCAAACACACTTCCGTATTTTTTTCTCGATTTGGTTAGTCGGGAAACACTCCCGCCCGTGAAATTGTTAATATTTAATATAATTTAGAAGTTAAAAAATCCATCCGGATCGTAGTTTTAGTTGGCAAAGGCGCCTACCTGGAATTGGGAAATTCGGGTTCGAACCCCGATCAGGATGGATTTTTAACTTCTGAATTGTATTAATAAACATTTCCGTATGTTTGACGAGCTATGTGCGAGTATGTGAGTCACAATCCCACGTCATAATGAATTAACAAATATAATATTATGAACATAGTATGATTTAACATTTCTGGACTAATCCATTTTAGGGGTGAATTTGTGAGTTGTGATTGTTTGTGATTTCGTGGTGATTTTGTACACTCCGTTTACATTATCAGATATTTTCTTGAAGTATGTAAAATTGTTCTTTAGGCACAAGATTGTATTTGTACAGATTTATGAAATATGAATACTAGAGTCAACAATTATTTTATATATATGCATGGATACGATTTGAGAACTGATTGATATATTATCGTAATGAGTATACGTTTGATGTAGCATGCGTGTAATCTTTATAAATATTTTCTACACGCAGGGTAGGTACAGTATTTTGATAAACGACCCTTCTTTGGATTTCTAAATATTATTTATTTGTTAATTTTTTTCATGCTTCAAATAACTGTAGAATCTATAGTTAAGGGGTGCAAAAATCAGCACTTGGCAATTTGAGAGATAATTAATAGCTGCAAATTTAGAGCCTAGTAATTTTTACTTCTGATAAATGATTATGATAAACGATCCTTTATTTGGATATCGAAATATTATTTGTTTATTTATTTCATATTTCACCTCACTGCAGATTCTATAGTTTGGGGGTGCAAAAATCAGCGCTTCGCAATTTGAGAGAGCAATTATAGTTGCAAATTTAGAGTCAAGTAGTTTTGACATCTGTTACAGTATTTTGATAAACGATCCTTCTTTGTATTTCAAATTATTATATGTTTGTTTATTTCATATTTCACCCCACTGTAGATTCTATAAATTTGGGGTGCAAAAATCAGGACTTTGCAATTTGAGAGAGAATTTATAGCTGCTAATTTAGAGCCTAGAAATTTAAACTTCTGATACATGATTTTGATAAACGATCCTTTATTTGGATTTCGAAATATTATTTGTTTATTTATTTCATATTTCACCTCACTGCAGATTCTATAGTTTGGGGGTGCAAAAATCAGCACTTGGTTATTTGAGAGAGTATTTATAGCAGCTTATTTAGATTTTAGTAATTTTGACTTCTGATACATGATTTTGATAAACGATACTTTATTTGGATTTCGAAAATATTATTTGTTCATTTATTTCTTATTTCACCTTACTGTATTTTCTATAGTTTAGGGGTGCAAAAATCTGAACTTGGTTATTTGAGAGAGTAGTTATAGCAGCTTATTTAGAGCCTAGTAATTTTGACTTCTGATATATGATTTTGATAAACAATACTTTATTTGGATTTCAAAATATTATTTGTTTATTTATTTCTTATTTCACCTCACTGTAGATTCTATAGTTTAGGGGTGCAAAAATCAGCACTTAATTATTTGAGAGAGTATTTATAGCAGCTTATTTAGATCCTAGTAATTTTGACTTCTGATATATGATTTTGATAAACAATACTTTATTTGGATTTCAAAATATTATTTGTTTATTTATTTCTTATTTCACCTCACTGTAGATTCTATAGTTTAGGGGTGCAAAAATCAGCACTTAGTTATTTGAAAGAGAATTTATAGCAGATAATTAAGAGCCTAGTAATTTTGACCTCTGAAACTTGATTTTGATAAACGACACTTTATTTGGATTTCAAAATATTATTTGTTTATTTATTTCTTATTTCACCTCACTGTAGATTCTATAGTTAAGGGGTGCAAAAATCAGCACTTGGTTATTTGAGAGAGTATTTATAGCAGCTTATTAAGAGCCTAGTAATTTTGACTTCTGATATATGATTTTGATAAACGATACTTTATTTGGATTTCGAAATATATTTTGTTTATTTAATACTCATTTCACCCCACTGTAGATTCTATAGTTCAGGGGTGCAAAAATCAGCACTTGTTCAGTTGTGAGAGTCTTTAAAGCAGCTTATTGAGAGCCTAGTAATTTTGACTTCTGATAATGGATTTTGATAAACGAGACTTTAATTGGATTTCAAAATATTATTTGTTAATTTATTTCTTATTTCACCTTACTGTAGATTCTATAGTATAGGGGTGCAAAAAATCAGCACTTGGTTATTTGAGAGAGTATTTATAGCAGCTTATTTAGAGCCTAGTAATTTTGACTTCTGATATATGATTTTGATAAACGAGACTTTATTTGGATTTCAAATTATTATTTGTTTATTTATTTCTTATTTCACCTCACTGTAGATTCTATAGTTTAGGGGTGCAAAAATCAGCACTGAATTATTTGAGAGAGTATTTATAGCAGCTTATTAAGAGCCTAGTAATTTTGACTTCTGATACTTGATTTTGATAAACGATACTTTATTTGAATTTCAAAATATTATTTGTTTATTTATTTCTTATTTCACCTCACTGTAGATTCTATAGTTAAGGGTGCAAAATCAGCACTTGGTTATTTGAGAGAGTATTTATAGCAGATAATTTAGAGCCTCGTAATTTTGACCTCTGATACTTGATTTTGATAAACGATACTTTATTTGGATTTCGAAATATTATTTGTTTATTAATTTCTTATTTCACCTCACTTTATATTCTATAGTTTAGGGGTGCAAAAATCAGCACTTGGTTATTTGAGAGAGTAATAATAGCAGCTAATTAAGAGTCTAGTAATTTTTACTTCTGATACATGATTTTGATAAACTTTATTTTATTTGGATTTCGAAATATTATTTGTTTATTTATTTCTTATTTCACTTCTCTGTACATTCTATAGTTTAGGGGTGAAAAAATCAGCACTTGGCTATTTAAGAAGGCATTTATAGCAGCTAATTAAGAGCCCAGTTTTTTGGACTTCCGTTTCATCATTTATAAAAACGTTTACTTCTCTACTTTGGAAATCGAATTCTTATTTGCTAATTTATTCCATATTTCACCCCCTGTAGATTCTACAGTTTAGGGGTGCAAAAATCAGGACTTGTCATTTTAAGAGTGCATAATTAGCTGCTAATTTTGAGCCCGGTCCCACTTCTCCAAAATGATTTTGAAAAAAGCATTAACTTGGCTCCCCCAATTTGAAATGCGAAATGCTGCGAAATGGTAGGGGTGCAAAAATCTAGATTTGGGTGCAAAAAAGTGCAAAAATGGTGCAAAAATATGAGACTATTTTCGGTTCGATATTCCAATGTGGGGGAGCCAAGTTAATGGACCCATCTACTCCGCGGGTCCACCAACATCCTATCGGCCTGCGACAGTAATCTTTAGTGATATTGTAGTAAACACAGGGTTCATAATTGGACTGAGTAAATCCCAACTCAATGAGAGTCTCATGGATTTTCATATTCCACATTCTGGACGCCTGCTTTAAACCATACAATGCCTTTTTTTAACAAACACACTTTATGTACATCACTTTCATTACAAAAACCCTCTGGCTGATACATGTAAACTTCCTCATGGAGCTCACCATTGAGGAAAGCAGTTTTTACATCTAGATGATCCATATCTAGGTTAAACTCTACAGCCAGACCAAATAATAGTCTAAGAGTCTCTCTCCTTACTACAGGGGAAAAAGTTTCATCATAATCCACTCCATGTTTTTGAGTGAAACCTTTAGCCACTAGTCTAGCCTTATATCTATCAGGCTGACCATCAGCATCATGTTTAATTTTGAAAACCCATTTGCAGTTTACAATATGCCGATTCTTTGGCTTGTCTACCAAAACCCAAGCATTATTATCCTGAAGAGATTTGAACTCTTCTGACATAGCTAGTTCCCACTTATCCTTATCAGGCCAAGACAAGGCCTCCCTGACGGTTACAGGATCTCCGACCCATTTCTCCGTTACAGCTTGATACGTTATGTAATCTGGGAATACCCTAGGCCTACGATTCCTTAATGGATACCTACGCTCATCCTGAACTTCGTCCATATTATTTGATGGCTCACTAATAAGTTCAGTTACAGGAACACTGTCCCTAGACACATTTTCAGTCTTTGACATGAATAGGAACAACGTCATTGAATTTTTCATCAAAGATTACGTCTCTGGCTTTGATTACGCTACAAGTTTTAGGATCATACACACGATACCCTTTAGAAGTTTCACAGTACCCTATCATAATCATCTCCTGACTTTTAGGGTCCCACTTCTTTCTACATTCCTTTTTGACATGAACTAATGCTTTACAGCCAAAGACACGCAAATGTTCCAAGTTAGGCTTATTGCCGCACCACGCCTCCTCTGGAGTTATATCTACCACGCCAGCATGCGGAGAGCGATTTTTGAGATAAATCGCTGTGTTGCAAGCTTCGGCCCACAGCTTTTTGGGCAGACCTGTGTCTGACATCATGGCCCTGGCTCGCTCGATTATAGACCTGTTTGCGCGCTCGGCTACACCATTCTGTTCTGGAGACCTAGGGATTGTGGTCTCATGTTTGATACCTTTATCTGCAAAATACTTGGCAAGGATGCCATTCACAAATTTACCCCCATTGTCAGACCTAAATCTTTTGATTCTTTTCCCAGTTTGGTTTTCTACAGCGGCTACAAACTCTTTCAGCTTACTAGCACTTCATCCTTAGTTTTTAGAAAATAGGAAAGATTTTTCTAGAAAATCATCTACAAAGATAAGCATGTATCTGCACCCACCGAGCGAATGATTCTCCATAGGCCCACATACGTCGGTATGTACAAGATCTAACACATGTTTGGCTCGCTTTCCTTGTCTTTTAGACGGTTTTCTACATTGCTTACCCTTAGCACATGGTACACACACAAGTCAAAAGATCCGGTAAAATTAATACCTGTTACCATATTTTGGATGGTATGCAAACCCTTTTTACCAATGTGGCCTAAACGTTTGTGCCATAACTCAGGAGTCGTTACAGCAGACATTGCAACAGACGTTTTTGTTACAGCCTCATCCAGCTGATAAAGGCCACCAGCGGTTGCAGTTGCTGTGACCCTAACGTCACCCCTAACCTCAAAATCATCTTTATGATACACTTTACATCCTAGCTCATCAAACACACTCACCAATTGGCCATTTGGGAAATTGACAGAAGATTCACTGACAACTCAGGAATGTGCATTTCCTCGTGAATTATTTTCTCACCTTCAAGCACATTGACCTTTACATTCCCAATACCCCTTACATGCATGTTACTATCATTAGCAATAGTTACAGGCAAATCACTTTGTGTTCGATAATTGTCCATTTGCTCTCTATGCTTACCCATATGGTTAGTACATCCCGAGTCTAGAATCCATCCCGTTTTCGGTAAATTCGCACTAAACGAGGTCAAAAACCCGGTCACGTACGGCTTTTTCTCCTCGGTAGAACTAGCGGCACCGTACGAATTGGAACAATATTGGTTCTTCTTAGTCCCACCACAAGTGTTTTTGATTTCAGGACAGTCTGCTTTCTTGTGTCCCATCTTGTGACATTTATAACACTTGAACATTCTTACCGGCTTGTGTTGACTCGGCTGATTCTTCGGTTGACTTGATTGGTTACCTCTCCGAACAACAAGGGCAGCATCCCCAGCAGCACCAGCATCCCTTCGATAATCTTCCATCAGAAGTTTGGACTTGATGAATTCAGTGGAAATCTTCCGTTCACTCGTTTCCAAAGTCATGACCATTGGTTGATACGACTGGGGTAGTCCGTGCAACATGATTACACCAATAAACTCATCCCAATCTAGAACACCGTTTTCTTGAATTTTTTGCGATAAGTCATTATTTGACCAATGTACTCGGACATTGAACTGCAATTTTCAAGTCTGACAGCGACTAACTGTCCAAGAAGATAAACTCGTCCTGTTAATCCTCTATCACCAAAGGTCTTACCTAGAGCTTTCCATGCGTCTCTGGCAGTGACACAGGAGTCAACATGTACATAAAGTTCTGGTTTGATCATAAGCGAGATCTTCGCCAGGGCCTTTTCATCCTTCTTTGGATCGTGGAAATTTGGAACGTTACCGTTGTCTCCACCGAAAATATGGTGGACACCATTTCGTAGGGAATTATGTGAGAAATATTTTTGCCATTGAAACTTTTTGTCTATCTTCCGGGATTTTGAAGCTATACAAAAACAACCACTTTTGTGTTCACATTTTCCAAGATGGCGGCCAACGCTCCAGTTTGATTATTTGGGCCTTTTTCCCCTTTGTTAAGGACACTTTCTGGAAGTTCTGTGCAAAAATTCAGCTTGCACCATGACCTTGGAAGATTTTGCTCCAAAAAAATATTGGCCATTATTGACGTTCTCGATAGCCATTTCAGTAAGTCCTTTACACACACATAACAAAAACTTGTAGAAATACAGCCAAACCTTACACACTCAAAAGAAATGAGATCTAAAAAAGGGCCAAGCTCATCTACCCTTCCACATTTGCGCATTCTTAATTCATAAACGTACAGTGTCCCATAACAGCATCCTCGAAAAGCTTGGCAAAATAGAATTTGCGATTATTAATTTAAACGTAATAGTTCATCCAAGTTCTTTTTTCTAATTAATTTAAACGTAATAACATGCAAATTTTATTTTGCCAAGCTTTTCGAGGATGCTGTTATGGACATTGTACGTTTATGAATTAATTAAGAATGCACAAATGTGGAAGGGTAGACGAGCTTGGCCCTTTTTTTAGATTTCATTTATTTTGAGTGTGTAAGGTTTGGCTGTATTTCTACAAGTTTTTGTTATGTGTGTGATCTCATTACTTTTTCAAGTTCCATTGCAAAATTATTTGTTAAAATATAATAATTTTATCAAAGTTGATTTAATTTATGGTATTAGCAATAACAATAGGATGTAAAATATTTAGACCCGGATTCATGTACATCCTGGGTAAGCTGGTATAACCATGGTATAACGACCGTATAAGGCATGGTATAAGGACTGGTTAAGTCTAGGCAACTCACATCCAATTAAAACTTTCCCATGCTACAACAAGCGCACAACTAATGTTATTTTATACCATTCACTGCATCCACAGCCATGTAAATCAAATGATTATCAAAAGAACATCGAAAATTTGCACAGTTTTTGTTTTCGTTTTTATATAGTGACAGGAGTTTTGCGTGAGATTGCAAAAAAAGAATAGGTGTATTATTTCCGCACATTTTTGTAAAGCCTAGGTGGACAATCATACTTTTGTTTATCTGAATTAGGTTTTTAGTAATCAAAACTAGTTATTTGTGCGGGAAGTGTGTCAGAACAAGGTTGTGCTGGCCTAGGGTTGGCTAGGCTTGTCAAACATGTAATGTAAGTATTTATTTTATCTAGTCCTATAGCCTAATGGAACTTTAGACCTACACTGTTGTATTATAAATAATTTTCTACATCTGGGCCTAGGCCAGGACGGTTTCTGATTTGTTTTATGAGAGTATAATGACAACCTTTTCTCGTTCCACACAAAGAAGAAAAATTTAAAATGTCCGCCATTGTTAACGTATCGCACATTCCCGCCTAACTCTGCTTGAACCGTCAACAAGTGTCAAGTAACTATAGTTACTTGTTGATTGTATGCCTAGTGTATAAGGCTTATTTTAAAACCTTTATTTAAAGCCTTCCAGCAAACTTTTTCAACTTTTTTTTTCAAAAGAGTTAGTTAGTTAGTTAGTTATTAGGGTTTAAGGGCACACAACACTAAGGTTATCAGTGCCCGTATTCTCTTATATAATGGCATGTTATTTTTAAATCTTATTCCAGCTGTGTTGATTTCAGGTATTTAAAAACATTGGTTATGTTCTCAGATTCATCAGATAAAATTTCTTTTAAATTAGGTTTTAGTTTAAAATCATTCCTCTCGTCCATGTGTTGAGGACATTCTACTAAAATGTGCTTAACAGTTAAAATCTCACCACACTGCTCACAGGGTGGTGGGTCTTCACCTTTTAAAAGGTATCCTTGAGTGAGATGTGTGTGTCCAATGCGTAGACGGGTCAGAACAACCTCTTCGCGTCGAGAAGAGCGCCTTGAAGAGATCCAAGGTGTTACATCGCCTTTTATTTCGCGAAGCTTATTATTTTGCATGATATGCCATTCTTCGCACCACTTTTCTTTAAGTTTAAGTTTAAATAATGCTTTAAGATCAGGCGTTACGACTAATTGGCAATCAATTTGTTCTTTGTTGCAAGCTTCTTTGGCACTTTGGTCGGCGAGATCATTTCCTAAAATATCAGAATGGCCTGGCACCCAACAAAAAACTATTGATTTTTGTTTTGCACCAAGTTTGGACAGTATAAGGTGTATTTTACTAACTAATGGGTGGTAGTGTAAATTTGGCAAATAGCCTCTAGGGAACTTAAAGAATCCGTGCACACTAAGAATTTGGAGTAATTGTTATCAAGGGCAAACAGGAGGCTTTGTAAACAGTTCTGCATTGTAGACGCTGTATATGGAGTGGAGTTTAAAACTGAAGTTGTTGCTCTCCACTGTAAAGGCAGAGCCAACTGTATTGTTGGTTTTGGAACCATCTGTAAAAATATTTTTGAAATCTTTGTAGTTGTATCGGATTTCGTTGAAAAGTGCTTGATATTGTGTGTTTGATGTGGTTGCCTTTTTATATTTTGTCATCTGTGTTATGCAACATGGTTTATTAAGTGTCTGTGATGTATGAACATTTGAACTACCCGCCTAGAGCACTGCAGTGTAGTGGAGCTCTGTGTCGTGGGATCTGAGGGGCGGTGGGTTAGTAGTTGCTGTCTTCCCCGTCTTGACTTGCAAGGAGCAATGTCATGGAGCCTAGCATCCTAGTGATTGTAATTGTTTTTATTTCTAATAAAGTACTGTTAATCTTATATCTAAATATCGAGTGATGATTCATATGGCGCCCTCATAACATATACATAACACTGGCGACGAACGGGAAATGCAAAGTAAGTACCATCTCGGAAATCTGAAGGCCCTAGGCCAACGCAAACAGTAGGCCTAGGCTAGGCAAAAACGCGCCAAGCATGGCGTCCGTCGGGAAAATCGACGAATTCAACCCAGAAATCGACAACTGGGAGGAATATATGGAGAGGGTGGAATTCTACTACATTGCCAACAACATTGAAGAAGAGTCCAGGAAGCTGGCAGTGCTTCTGAGTGTTGTAGGACAACGCGCCTATACACTAATCAGGTCGGTCGTGGCGCCTAGAAGGCCTAACGAATTGACATTGGCACTATTATCGACGGCAATAAAGAACCATCTTCACCCAAAACACTCCGAAATAGTGATGAGATTTAACTTCCATCGCAGAACCCAGAAGAGAGGGGAAACAATCGCGCAGTATGTATGGTGGCCGGGAATCGACAACGACATTGAAAACTATGTCAAGAGATGCAACAATTGTCAAATACAACGACATGAACCAGCTAAAGCACCTCCATGTCCTTGGAAATGGCCGACAAATCCTTGGTCGAGACTACACGTCGACTTCATGGGTCCATTCATGGGGAACACTTTTCTCATTTTGGTAGACGCCTACTCCAAGTGGACAGAAGTGGTTATAATGAAAAACTTAACATCATTAGCAGTAATAAATCATCTACGAAGAATCTTCGCAACGCACGGGCTACCAGACAAATTGGTTTCCGATAATGGAACGGCGTTTGCCTCGGCTGAAATGAAGGAATTTCTAAGAAGTAATGGTATTACGCATGTTGCCGTACCACCATTCCATCCTGCATCAAATGGACAAGCTGAAAGAACTGTTCAGACGGTGAAGGAAGCCCTCAAGAAGATGAACAAAGGGAACATTCAAGTCATGGTCTCAAGATTCTTGCTACATCAACATAACACTCCGAGCACGGTGACCAACAAGAGTCCTGCTGAACTTCTAATGGGTCGGCGTATCCGGACAGCCTTGGATCTTTTGAAACCAGACTTAAGCAAGAAGATGCGCCAACGTCAGGAGGAAGAATGGGAACGCCAGAAGCTACCTGAGCGAACTTTTGAAGAAGGTGCAGCAGTGTTCGTGCGGAACTATGCCGATGGAAACAAGTGGATGCCAGCAACTGTCACCAACGTCGGCGGCCCACGAACATTCGAAACGCAACTAGATGATGGACGGACCTGGAAACGACACCTAGACCAAATGAGGGGGCGAGACTCGCGGTCGACAGAAAAACTATGAAGAGGCAGTGAACCAACCTGATTCTCCTTCAGAACCATCCCTAGTGGGAAGGGCTAATGAAACCTCTGCCACTCCATGTCATTCTCCCCCCGAAAAGGGTATCCTCACGTCCTCGTGCTAGACCTGCCTATCTGAAAGACTTTGTTACTGATTAAATCATGTATCTTTAAAAACGCTAATTGATAAATTTAATTCAAATCATACTTGTAAAAAAAATCCCAGAAGGGAGGGGTGTGATGTATGAACATTTGAACTACCCGCCTAGAGCACTGCAGTGTAGTGGAGCTCTGTGTCGTGGGATCTGAGGGGCGGTGGGTTAGTAGTTGCTGTCTTCCCCGTCTTGACTTGCAAGGAGCAATGTCATGTAGCCTATAGCATCCTAGTGATTGTAATTGTATCTATTTCTAATAAAGTACTGTTAATCTTATATCTAAATATCGAGTGATGATTCATATGGCGCCCTCATAACATATACATAACAGTGTCCAAGGTGGGATTGCCCCACTTGATTTGTAGAAAACAAGGGAAGTGTTATGTGTAAGGCTTGCAGTAATTCCAGGGAGCGGATGCCCACTGGTCTTGAGGCCTTCATGCGAACTTCATACCGATTTTGAAATGGAGGGTCAAAAACTGCTTTATAGGCTGGGTTTGTAGGGGAACCTTTTAATGAGGCAATATAATTAAGCATTAGGTACTTTCTTCTAGAGGACAAAGATGGTTCTGCAGACTCACATAGAAGACTGGAAATAGGGCTCGTACGAAAAGCTCCTGTGGATAGTCTTATACCGGTGTGGTGAACTGTATCCAAAGTCTTAATATAAGAAGGCCTAGCCGAATCATAAATAAAACTGGCAAAATCTAACTTGGAGCGGATGAGGGAGCGATATAGATGTAACAAGGTAGTTCGTTCAGCTCCTCAATTAGTATTGTTTATTTATTTATTTATTTTTTTATTGAATCCATGGACATGTACTTGCTTAGCACTCGTAGAATATTTAAAGCTTTTAAACACTTGGTTCGTAGCTGCTGGATATGGGGCTTCCACGATAACTTTTTATCAAATAACATTCCCAAAAATCGTGCAATTTCGGCAAATGGTAAGGCATGGTTCCCATATGCAGGTCGGGATTAAGGAATAATCCACGCCGAAGGCTAAATAGCACACATGTGGTTTTAGTGATTGAGAATTTATATCCAGTTTCAGCTGACCATCTCTCAAGGCGCTTTATGTTTAGTTGTAGTTGACGTTCAATCGAACTCAAATACGAAGCTCGGAAGTAAATGGAAAAATCATCTACAAAAAGTGATGATTCGACTGGCTTTTTTATATGTGAGGTAATACTGTTGATAGATATAGCAAAACAAACAACACTTAAAACTGATCCTTGTGGAACTCCGTTCTCTTCATAAAAAAGGTCTAGAAAAATATTTCCAATTCGAACTCTAAAAATTCTATCAGATAAAAAGTTTGAAATAAAAATCGGCAGGTCCCCTTTTAAAGCCCCAGGTATGTAAAGTTTTTAAAATGCCATATCTCCATGCCGTATCGTAAGCCTTTTCCAAATCAAAGAAAATGGCCACTACGTGTTGTTTAGTTAAAAATGCATCTCGTATATACCCTTCCAACCTGACAAGGTGATCATGAACCGATCGTCCTTGTCGAAAGCCAGATTGTTCTGGGACAAGCAGCTTGCGGCTCTCCAAAATCCACATTAATCTTTTATTGATCATACGTTCGAGAAGCTTACACAGGCAGCTCGTGAGTAAAATTGGTCGATAGTTTACAAGTTGGTCTTTGTCTTTTCCTGGTTTTAGTATAGGGATTGCTATGGCTTCCCTCCAGGAGTTAGGAAATGCTTCTTCTAGCCAGATGCGGTTTAGGGTGTTGAGAATGAATTGTTGAGATTTGGGGGATAGGCGTTTGATCATCTCGTTGTGAACGTCATCAGGACCAGGGGCAGAGTTCTTTAGGCCAGTTACTGCGGTTATGAATTCCCATTGGGTAAAGGGCTGGTTGTATGTTTCGTTGTTTGGCAAATTAAAATGTAATGGGTATGATTCTTCACAGGCTTTGTTCTTTAGGAATTGGGGGGAGTAGTGCTTGGAGCTGGAGACGTTCAATGTCTAATTGAGATGTCTTTAAAACATTATCATCAAGAATGCCGGGGGGACTAAAAAATGTATTCCTACCAGATATCTTTTTGATTTTGTCCCAAACTTTTGTCATGGGAGTTCGACACGTAATGGACGAGACGTATTCTTCCCAAGAACGTTTCCGAGATACACGGATTATAGATCTTGCTTTGGCCCTAAGTTTTCTAAAAGACTCCAGATTGACTTGTGTTGGAAATTTATAAAAACTTTCAGAGCTTTACGCCGTTTTCTTATGGCTTCCTTGCATTCGGCGTTCCACCAAGGAACTGGTAAGCGTCTAGGGTGTATGGATGTTTGCGGGATTGTGGATTTGGCAGCGGAGATAATTGTGTAAGTAATATAATTTACTTCGTCTTGAATGTCATCATATTTGTTTTTACTAAACACGGCTAGTTTCTCAAATGCTGGCCAGTCAGCCCTCTTGATGTCCCATTTAGGTGACCTTTGTCTTGGTTCTCCCTGGTGGGTGATCCTAACCAGGATAGGGAAGTGGTCGCTTCCACTTAAATCTGGCAGGACACTCCACTCAATATCAAGTAAGAGGGAAGGAGAGCATATAGTAAGGTCTATAGCTGAGTAGGAACCGTTGGCAGTTCTAAAATGTGTTGGGTCCCTGTTGTCAAGAAGGATTAGGTTTCGAGTCCTTAAAATTTCTTCGATTAAAACTCCCCGAGGGTTAGATGAGGCGTTACCCCCTAAAATATTGTGAGCATTGAAATCTCCGAGTAAAATGAATGGGCGTGGTAATTGTTGTAAAAGGTTATTGACTAGTTTTTTGGTTATCACAGCATGGGGAGGCAGTACACTGGTACAGATTGCATAGTGTGACTAGACTAGGAAGAGCAACTCTGACAGCAACTGCCTGCAGAGGTGTTGTGAGCGGCAAGAATACTGAGTATACACTATCGTATACGATAGTAGCTACTCCTCCTTTGGCTCGATCTCCTGAGGTGTCATCGTTTCTGTAAAAAGAGTAATTTCTAAGTCTAGGATTGTCTGTGCATTTAAAATGGGTTTCTTGCAGACCTAAAATGGCTGGGCTGTGTTTTGAGACTAAAAGTTTTAATTCTTCAGAACAGGTGAAGCACCCTCTTACGTTCCATTGAATTAAAACGTCCATTATAAAAACTTTTAAAACGTCCATTATAAAAACTTTTAAAACTTTTCTATTAAAATTACTTTTGTCTTGGTTTATTTAAAAATTCGTCTACCCTAGAGGTAGAAGCTGGAGCGGACTTCAAGTCCACCTCCACCATGTCTACTTCGCTGTCAGAAGAATCGGACTGAAAACCGCTTCCGTCCTCATCACTTTCTTTTTGAACTTTTTTAGATCCATTTTTCTTGTGTAGTTTATCTCTTTCACTCAGTTGTGTTGTGTTTCTATTGAGTTTGTTGCGTGAATTCTTCGGTTTTTGTGAGGCTTGTTGAGCGATGTCTACACTTTATCTATTGAGATTCCTTTACTTTTATCTTTGTCTTTCCTGCCCTTTTTAGGTTCGGAAGGAGTTCGTTCTAGCTTTGATACAAGTTCTTTTATCGTTATGCTCTGTTGGTGAATACGTTTTTCTTGCCTGTCCAAGAGTTGTTGTTGGCGGTCTATCGTCTCTTTGAGGCTCTTTATGGTTTCTAGGAGCTCATTCAACACTGGATTGGTTTGGATGTTCGATTCTTTACATGTTTCTTGTATCGCCACCTTTTTAGTTTCCACCGTGCTTTCCTGTTCTTTGGACACCATTGCACTCTGAACAAATGTCGAACCTGATGGCTTGCTCTTGAGAGATTCAGCAAAAGATTTACTAAATACCGGGGCAGCAGATTCTCGGTACCTTTTCCTTGCTTCCTGAATGGACACATTTTCTTGTGCTCTGAGTTCTTGGATGCCTCTCTCCTCTTCATATTTTGGACATTTGACCGATGACGCAGGGTGTGGGCCTTTGCAGTTAATGCACGAGGGCTCAAACGGACACTGCTCAGACTCATGGGCTTCTCGGGAGCATACTGCACAGAGTTGTTTGGATTTGCAGAATTTTTGAGAATGTCCAAACCTCTGGCATCGAAAACAACGCAAAGGTTTCGGAATGTAGGGTCTCACGTTCGCTTTATGGTACCCAACATAGATGAACTTAGGAGGAACCGGGTTGTTAAAAGTAAGAATAAATATTGGTGTTGGTTTTGCCTTTTTAGTTTCTTCATCGGATGTGGAACGTTTGCTTTGGACGTGGTATACATCAATGACGCCTTGTGAAGAGAGTTCGGCTTTGATCTCATCAGTTTTGCAGTAAATTAAGTCAAAAGACTTAATTACTCCCTTCGACGTATTAAGATTGGCATGTTCCTCCACTATAACAGGCAAGTCTCCCAATCGAGTCGCTTTTAGTAAATCATTTGACTGCTTCTCTGAATCTGATTCTATCATTAGTGTGCCGTTACGGAGTTTTCTAACACACTTCACGGAGGAGGAAATTCCTTCTGTCCCTTTTCGAATGAAGAAAGGCAATACTTTTTCAAAACTTTCGTTTAAGTCAGATCTTTTTACAATTAGGAATTTAAGATGGGGCCCTGAAGTCCTAACTGTCTGTTTCGATACGTTATCATTTTCTTAATCAAAACGGCTTCTTTTAACCATGATTAATTTGGGGACAACCCATGTTGGTTCTACCACATAGGGCCTTGTAAACTCAAGGGTCCACCTCATGGTGTGACCCATGTGGTGGAGCCTTATAGACTTCCTTTTCATCAAGCGGCGTGTAGGAAAGTGCAAGAAAGTGTGGAAGTGTGTTAACGAGGAGAACCCCCTTATTAATATTCTACAAGAAAATATAAATATCGAGTCGGACCCATAATCGACAAATTTGCAAAGGGGTTAGCCTTTGTGAATTTTTTAATGAAAAAATGAAATGCACGTTGGGGCAATTCTATCACTGGCTATAAGTACTCTATAGATAGACGTGTTGATTGACAAAGACAGTTCCCGGTTTTGTTCTTTAATTAAATAACAAAACCCCAACCAATAGTCCAGTTCCCATTCGATTAACCTACTGTAAATGACTCAATTTCTATCCGATTTCACAATGAATAGGTTATTTGTCAATGGAAGAACCCCCTTATTAATATTCTACAAGAAAATATAAAATATCGTGTTGGACCCATAATCGTCAAATTTGCCTTTGTGAATTTTTTAATGAAAAAATGAAATGCACGATGGGGCAATTCTATCACTGGCTATAAGTACTCTATAGATAGACGTGTTGATTGACAAAGACTGTTCCCGGTTTTGTTCTTTAATTAAATAACAAAACCCCAACCAATAGTCCAGTTCCCATTCGATTTACCTACTGTAAATGACTCAATTTCTATCCGATTTCACAATGAATAGGTTATTTGTCAATGAGAGAACCCCCTTATTAATATTCTACAAGAAAATATAAATATCGAGTCGGACCCATAATCGACAAATTTGCAAAGGGGTAAGCCTTTGTGAATTTTTTAATGAAAAAATGAAATGCACGATGGGAAGCCTAGGTGGACAATCATACTATTGTTTATCTGCATTAGGCTTTGAGTAATCAAAACGAGTTATTTGTGCGGGAAATGTGTCAGAACAATGTTGTGCTGGCCTAGGGTTGGCTAGGCTTGTCAAACATGTAATGTAAGTAATAATTTTATCTAGTCCTATAGCCTAATGGAACTTTAGACCTACACTGTTGTATTATAAATAATTTTCTACATCTGGGCCTAGGTCAGGGACGGTTTCTGATTTGTTTTATGAGAGTATAATGACAACTTTTCTCATTTCACACATAGAAGCAAAATTTAAAATGTCCTCCATTTGTTTACGTATCGCACTTTCCCGCCTAACTCTGCTTATACCGTCAACAAGTGTCAAGTATCTATGGTTACTTGTTGATTGTATGCCTATAGTGTTTAAGGCTTATTTAAAACCTTTATTTGGAAGCCTTCCAGCAAACTTTTTCAACTTTTTTTTTCAAAAGAGACTATATTACTATAACCTTAATGTCCATGTAAAATATGAACATTGTAGCCCCACCCGTCTGGTCAGAATCGCGGGCCGATTGAAACTGACGAATTAGACAGTCGTAGCAGTAGTAGCAGTAGCAGTAGTAGCAGTAGCTAACATTCTTTAAGTTATTTTGAGCATGTTTCAAGCCATTTTTTCACCAAGAAGGAATGGCCGTACCCCAATAAAATTTGGCATGTATTGTCAGGTACCTAAATCCCCTCGATTGTGATAGTTTTCAAGTTCACATCACGTTACATGACGGCTAGGTAACACCTCGAAATCACCCCAACTCTGCTTGCTGTATAAGGTGCTTGAGTGTGTAGCGCGCCACGGCTTGGCTGCGGCGCCCTAACGGGCACCTAGATATTTTGTTTGGTAAATTGGGCAAGTGGTTTGGTCAAAATATGTTGATTACCAAGAAAGGATTTGATTTTAATGCACATTTTGGCCTGTTTGAGTGTATATTTGTGCACAGTTCAAGACACAATGTTGTAAAGGGCCATTTTAGATTGGTATGATGCTCTAGCAGCTATGTGGATCAAAACACAAGCAGGTTAAAGCCGATTAAAAAAAATACTCAAAACCCCAATTTTCGCAAATTGCTGGAAAAATTTGTAAAATTCTTGTAAAATCACAGCTACAAAATTTAATTTTTAAAAGTCTTTTTAGTGTCGTGTTATGCTATAGGTTTTAGATTTTAATCTTTTTTAGATTTTTGGGTGGTTTAACCCCTTTAATTAAGGTTTTTGATAAAACGAACATATCAAAATTGTGTACAGCGAGCTGAAGAAGTAATGAACGTGCTCTCGCTTACTGCAATAATAGTATAATTCACTAGGAAGGAATTGTGGACACTGAATCATCTAATAAAAAGTACACAACATTTTTCGACTGATCTCTCAAACGACCAAGACAGAACCTAAGACGGTACCTATTGTGACTACTCGTAGGGTGGGGTGAAGTCGACTTTAAGGGTAGAACCTAGGTAATGGTTAAGTCTCGTTCTATTTCATTTCATTTTTAATAGCATCTTAAAACTTTCGAGGCAGCCAAACAGTCAAATACCATTCGTGCAGAATTTACCGGCCTTAACTAGAAAGGTTGGTGGCTTGGAAGGGTTGGGGGTGTGGGGGGCCGGCAGCAGGAAGCCTTACTAGACAACACTGGTGCTAGGGGGGGTGTCCAATTGAACTGCAGTTTCAATCTTCTAACACTAGGTTCGCTAGTATGGCGGTGGCGGCTGAGGGGTGGTGGTGGTGGGGGGGGGGGGGGGGTTGAAAGCAGTGCTACGCAGTGGGTCTCACTGCCAGGGGGGTTGTTGGAGACGCAGCTAATGAATATTCATATCAATATTTAAGGATGGATCTTGGATATTCTCAAAAGATAGGCAGTAGTAGAATATCGTTGGACTACCTGCAAAACAACGTAAGTGCAGCTTTAACACCATTTTTTGGAGTGACAAATAACCATTCTAATTCTACAAAAATATCAACATATATTATTGCTTTGTTTTAAACTCAATTTTGTATTTTGATTTTTATTAAATTCCTAAAAAAAATGTTATTTCTTTTGTTGTTCATAATATGTAGAAAATGTCGGTCTTTTTTTTTTTGGGGGGGGGGGAATGGTAGTGGGGCTCCAAACCTCTCCCCTATGTGTAGAATTGAAATGGTAATTTGGGTCTCCTAAATTGGTAAAAGGCAATGACTTTGTTTTGCAGTTAGTCCAACGATATGTGGCTGCCACATCCATTGTCGTTAAAATGATGCAATTATTTCCGGCCAATAATTGTGGCAGTCCCATTTCCAAAAAACTATGGCCAAATTGGGGTGGCCTGCCAGTGAAAACACATAACGCACTTTCAGCAAACAGTCATCCTGAATATGGAACCCGACGGGGGTTCCGAAACGTCGAACTCACACACTAGTAAGAGTAAACACGCGACGCGGCGCAATGGCACGTTTCACACCTGTTTTAAAGACTTGTGAACACAAAGTCACACGTACAAGTCATCGTCTCCCGAAGGGACTGTCTCGGACAGACAATAATGCATACGTGACAATACGTATGCGTTTAATAAGCAATTAAGCTCCATTCTTGTTGAAGTGGTAGTGTTAGTAGTATGTTATATTTTTAAACAACTTTTTATTAATCAAAACAAACAAATACAGATTAGACAAACCCAAAAAGCTACGCAGTTGTTTGTCTGTGGGGTTAGTTGTTATAAAACACAATATGATTAATTTTAGTCTTGAATCTTACTGTCTAGAATTATAAATTAAATTGTTACATTTACCCCTCAATTCAACCAAATAATTAATAAATCTACTAACCCTTAACAGTAAACATTATGTTATAGTTTATTTTCCATGGTCCATTTTTAATGCGGTCTTTAATCTCTGACCACTCGTTTAGTTTGTTTAAATCACAGGTAGTTTTTAAACAAAAAAAAGGGATCAAATATTTTATCACTTTGTTCTTCAAAACTGTTAATGGTGTAGTTGGGCATTAAATATCTTCCTCTATCCTTTTTTTGTGTTTATGATGTGAAACTGCTTTATTTCTTGGGAAAAGTAATGTGCCAATATAAAAATAAAAAAATAGTTTCATAACTTTAAGTAATTTACAATTTTTTAAATATTTACTATAAATGCACGTCTTTTTTATATTAACTCAAAAGATCATTCATTTCCTATCATTTTTCAATTTAAGTATTGTTTCCAAATTTTTGGAAAGAATTACATTGGCTCGATTCTTCTTGCAATGAGGGTATTTTTTTTAGTGTGACAGTGTAAAAAATTGCCGTAATTTTTTCAATTTTTCCTATTATTCATCTGACAAAACAGTGTCGATACAGGTTTTCTTTCAACTTTCCCTCCCCTCTCTTTTCCCTATTTGCGCCGTGCATACACTAAATCATCCATAGCACTCATTGTATTTCGATTTTTTTCTAATTCACATTTGAATCGGAATATAGTAGATGTAGGAGTAGTATTAGTAGGGTTGGTTTGTTTTTGTAGTTAATTTAAAAGGGGGTTTTTTTGTTTGTTTTTATTTAAAGGGGGATTTGTTTTTAGATACTGTGGGACACCACGCCCCCCACCCCATGTCCCAACGCTGGTATCTATCTACCACTGGCTAAAAACAATTTAAATTTTAAAAACAAAACAAGTTTTCAAAGGGACTTTGGGTTTGGCCCTAAACCCCCCGGCGACGTAGGCATTTTTTCACTTTTTTGAATAAATTATTAAAGCCCTTGCGCAATCATTTGATTTGCCTATACCCTTCAAGAAATGTTGTAATTTTTCTGAGATATTTTTGGGACGCTCTGTAACGTACACGTGTCTCTGCCTGCGCGCGTCCCAGCCCCCGACAACAAAGAGCTGCGCGCGCTCGTGACGTAGTAGGTCATGCACGCAGGCACAGCGGTCGCCGGCTGTGGCGGCCTCCCGTAGCGCTCTCAGTCCTTTCTGAGGGGACGTGTTTTGTTTCGCTCCGCGGGCTGTTTTTGTTCGGGGTTCACGTACACGTGGGTGGCTTCGGCCGTGGGTGAGCTGTTTAGTAGTCTCTGCTGTTGTTTTCCCTTTCGGGCGTCTGTGCGGGGGTTTTTTTACTTTAGGAGGTTGTCTGTTCTGTCCAGACTGAAGGTTTACTGGTTCGTCGTTTTTTTCTTGCACAAATATTGGCTGTCTGTTCGCCCAGGGGTCGCTATTTTTTTTCAGTTCCCAAGGGTTTAGTATATATTATTTGGTTTTTGTTAACAACGAGTAGTCTAAATGTACAACAAGGGTGGCGTTTTTTATTTTAAATCGTTTTTAAGGTTTTCTCATAATAATTATTTTGGTTTTTCCATTACACAAGAATATAAATTAGTGTGAGTAACTGAATATGGTCCTAACCAACATCCAACTCGCAGACTTTGCGTGATCTGCCCTGTGTGGGGAGTTAATTTCTTATTATAGTTTAATTCCCGTCATATACCTCCCATTCTCGTCCACCACTACTACACGAATGTGGGTTATCTTAAGTGGGCGTGGTGTCTTGTCTTGTTTATCGGAGCCCGTGTCTGGATCAGTACAGCACTGGCTTTTCCTCTCTGTTGGTTTATCCCACTTACGCATTAGTGACACAAATCTTTGTTGCATGAAATCAAGTTTCTCGTTGTTGTACTGTCCTATTATTCTACCTGGCATTATTTCACTGTGGGTTTTGTGTGCTATACTTCAGGTGTGAGTTGCCATTGGTTGATCTAGAAAATAATTCTTCGGTTTGTATGGGGAAATGTAAGAACTGAGTACACATCTTATTGATTGACACAGGCCCAGGCCCCCTATTCTCGAGTTTTCTAACTGGCTTTTCACGGCGGGAAATGAGCATGTGATGTGAGTTCACTCACTGACAGAGGATTGCCATTCTCGGCTCTCGATTCGTGTGTTTTGTGAGTGAACTCACTCACAAGTCACTGGCACGTTTGAAAACCCTTGTGACTTCTCTCACAAAGCAATTGGGCTGTTATATATTATAAAATAGCATGCTGACACTTCTTTAATATCGGTTAGCATCTAATTTTATGTGGATTGTATCATCAATAACGGCATGGACATAATACAATGTTGAATGTAGATGTCAAAATAATTTTATACCCCCTGCGCAAGCCTACTCTAGACTCCTACTGTCGGAATGTAAACAAGCCACTTCACCACAAAATGCATTACATTATATTTTGTTATGTACTTAATACTAGGTCTCTTTGCGAATGTTTTTTTTAGTCGCCTTGATGAATGAGCTTTTTTGTAAGTTTTTATTTTGCGTGGGATCTCTTTACTTTTGCAATTGCTTTTTGAACGCATTGTAGGTGATTGTTGTCAAGTTTCTATTGTTACTTGTTAATTGTTATTATATACGTAAAAAAATCACATTAAAACTTTTATTTCTATGGATTCTGGCTAACTTTTCCAACTTTATCTTCCCAAATGTACTTCTTCACCATAACCTTTCCCGCCTAACTCTGCTTGTACCGTCAACAAGTGTCAAGTAACCATAGTTACTTGTTGATTGTATGCCTAGTGTATAAGGCTTATTTTAAAACCTTTATTTGGAAGCCTTCCAGCAAACTTTTTCCATTTTTTTTTCAAAAGAGACTATATTACTTTATCCTTAATGTCCATGTAAAATTTGAACGTTGGCGCCCCACCCGTTTGTTCAAAATCGATCCAAATTTCACGAAAATATCGCACAAATTGGGGAAAAAATCGTAAAAGTAATATATTAATGAGAAATTTTTCTTGGATTGTACTAAAAAACGTGGCAGGTCTAATTTCAGAGATTTCGAAGGTCCCTACAATTTTCATCTAGATCGCATATGCCGTTTGTGAATTAATGCCGAGAGCGAAAAAACAGCCATAAAAATAACAAAAAAAAGAGCTAATTTTTTGGGGAGGTCAATGAAATTGAGGTCTTCGCTTCGCCCATCGAATGAAATCATACCCTATAACCTTAGTCAAAACAGTATTTTTATTAATTATTTTGCAAGCAGGGTGTACACAGCTTAGTATTTACTTCACTTAATTCATGTTATTTAAGGAAGCAACTCAACTCGGTCCTAACAAGTGCATCACATCTCCTACCCCACCGCTCGGTCTGTCCCGTTACACGAGCCAAGGGAGGGTTGCTATTGGCCGGATGAAACAGCTGTCTTAAAACTATTTGAATCCTATTGGTAAGTGGTTCGCGGGGTAATATTGGCTAGCCTCGTTGAAGGGTCCCAGTGAGAACCTTGTGAGTAGAAGAATTCGTTCTCAATATCTCGAGAATAGTATTTGGTGTATTTTGTTACTTACACAACGCAATGTGTGAGTTCACTCACATGAGAAAAAATTTTCACGAATTTCGAGAATATGGTTCCAGGCGTGATACACATTACTCCATGTAGCAGACAGATATACTTGAATCAAGCAATCAAGCGGGACGAACTCTATGTGTCTCCCATGGCATAGTGGTAAGCATAGAGCCTACCGCACGGAGGGTTGGGGTTCGATACCCCTTTGTTTAAACTTTTTTATATTTTAACACCCACATATTATTTTTGAGGGGTGTTAAATGGGAAATAAAAATTATGTGATTTTGTTTTATCTTGGAAATTTGTTAATGTTTCACGCTTATACGTTTTGAACACGATTCGCATTTTAAATGTTCAATTTAAACTAGGGAAACGCCAAAGTCGTTGATTGAGCCAAGTGTTGAGTATCCGGGAACATCCCCTTTTCTCCCATATTCCTATGGCTGAATCTAGCCCTGTATGAGGAATGATACCGGGTACTATACACATAGCTCACTCACTCTTTTAAGAACGACTTTGGCGTTTCCCTAGTATACTGCAGTCTTTTTGTTTTGTCTCTGAAGAATGGAAGGTCTAGGTTTTGCATTTTCCCCCAAATTGCCGGAAATATTTAATTATAACATATGCATATTTGGAGTAGTTTATTTTGCAAACGGCGTAGCAAATGAACTAAAAGTGCAGCCTTCTAATGCCTTGTCTCCTAAGCCCCTGTGGCCGACTAAACTTCTTTATAAAGGTAATTGTCTTCTAACATCCGCATCATTACCTTCTAGGCTTATTCGCTAATCATGGACCAAAGTTATGTCATACGGGATGAACGATTACTTTAATTGTAGTGTGCCCTAAAACCCCACTATCTAACTTTCTGGTTACGCTATAATCAGTGGCGTTCCATCACTATAATGTAGAGTATAGAAGAATGATAAATAGTCATCGACTGTCACAAAAATGAACAGGCTCCATGGACGATTAAAACTAGGTCTGAATAAATTTTCATTGCGATGCAATTATATTCGTTTATAATTAATTATCCAGTGAAGAAGTATAAAATTTGTGGAATTGGCGCAAATAAAGAATTTATTGAAAATAACTTTGCTTACTAAGAGCAAGAATAAGCGTCATAAAATAGCTTAAAGAGTATGTCGGGTTTCCATGAACTATTTTATGAGTATTACTTATATTGTAAGTTATGGTATGAAAATTAAAATTAAGAATAAAAAGAAAAGAAATTGACTGGTAAAACATTTTACCCTTTTTGGGCGTTGCCAGTTTATAATGCGGGTTGGCCTTGACCTTGATTAAAAATAAAAGTAATATTATCGTTGAATCGGTTACGTGAGAAACCAAATAAGTCATGAAACACTTGTTCAGGGTAAAACGCCAAAAAACGTTCATTTAGTACCCTGGAGTCAAAAAATGCAGGTTTTTGGATGTAGTAATTTAGATGTGGCATTGTTTAGTTACATTGATTTTTGTTGATAATTATATTTATGTGCACTTTGTTTCATAATTGAATGGGCCAAGTTAATAACTGACCAAGTTACAAAGACCACATTCTGAGATAAATAGATACAACTAGATAACGCAGCAAATTTTTAATTAAAAATCATACAAAAGAGCACACTCTTAACTTAACCTTAAGATACCTAGCAATATAATTTTAGGATTTTAATTTTTTTGACTACATTTCCTGGAAAAAAATCGGGAATTTATTTTACTTGGTCAGTTAATGACTTGAGGTTGTCACTTAGGCATTTCTTGCTTTTTTTATTTTAATGAATAAAACCATTTTTAAGCCTTTTCCATTAACACCTTTGCAGCGAAGCCACATATCAATAAACTATCACGTCACTACAAAAATAAATGTAAAAATTAAAATATATATGGACATTTATATTTTTTAAATTAACCAAAATATTTTTTTTATTTTACCCAAAACATATTAATTTATCTTAAATTATTTGTATTACAATATAAAATAAGGCCTTGAGCCAGGGCACCAAATTCACGTGATCTGGCTCACTTGAGGTGAATAAACGTGGCATTCATCATTGGATTCCTCACACCCTACAAACAATTAATCAAGATGGTACTTTGTCAATATCGGAAGGGAAAATAGCGTCGCGACGACTTAAAGTCTGGCGACGTCCAAATTTCGCTCACGCACATTACTTTACATTAACTAGGTTGAAATGTTATTGGTTCAAGATAATGACATGATTTCTCTTGCATTTTACTCGTGTTGAATATATTTCATTTAAAATAACACACATTTAAATATCTAGCAGTTAAGTAGTCTGTTTTATGAAAAATAGACTTTTACGACAAAATTTTTAACAATTGCCGCACTTTGGATACCCCTAAAACCTACATTTATGATTTTTTGGCGTTAATTTTTTTTTTTGGATTTCAAGCATTAATGTCAATGTAAATATGTATGGTATTCATAAACCAACTGAATATTGATAGCTTTTTGACGCCTAGCTTTTTGACGCCTCGAAGTCAAGCGATGTACATATTTTGCTAGCGCACATTCGTCTACACTTACTGAATTAAAGTCGCTAATGATTGCAAATAAATTTTTAAAATTGATTACTGTTTACTCGTGTAAGCTATTATATTTAATTAAAATCAACAATTTGTTAAATATCTACGAAAAAAGTAGTCTGTTTCATGAAACATAGACCTTTCCGACATGATTTTTAACAATTGTTGTATTTTCGATACTCCTAAAACCTCCATAAATATGTTTTTTTAGACAACAATTTTTTTTGTAAATTTCAAGCATCAATGTAAATACAAATATGCATGATATTCATAAACCGACTGAAATTTAATAGCGTCTCGACGCCTTGAAGTCAAGCGACATAGATTTTGCTTTTGCGTACATAAATCTACACGAACAGCATTTAAAACTTTTACTCATTAAAAATAAATTTATGAAGTCGTGTTAGTTAAATCAACTCCATTTTTATCAACATAAATTTAAATATCGATTAGATAAGTAGTCTGTTTAATGTCAAAATAGACTATTCTGACAAGAATTTTGAATACCCCTAAAAAGCTTAATTTATGATTTTTTTAAAACACAACAAGTTGTTGGATTTCACATTTCAATGTTGGACATTGTACTTAATAAATTCATATTTTAAAATAATAATGTATAAGCAGTCTATCTGGGTCGGTTCCAGGACCTCTGAAAGGAGTTTAGTGTGATTGTGATGGCGTAAAGCAAGGCTGGGGTGTCTGGAGCCACGGTCCCCCGACCCCCTCATAATTATGGAAAACTAGGCGAAAAAAACTTTTCGTTACACGTCATGGTGAACGTTGTACGAAAATAACCAAACATGAGGCCATTGATGTTCAAGAATTATTCTCAAACCATGAAGAAGCAGACATACGAATTCTACTACATTAATCACGCAATTCTAAATGGCTATAAAAATGCCGTAATACACTGTGATGATACTGATGTCGTAGTAGTTGCACTGCATTCTGCCCCATTTCTACACAAATATGGCGAACACATCATCATTAAATGTGGTACCTTAAATCGGCCACGAGACATCAATATAACATATCTGTCACGAAACTTCAGTAGTACGATGAGGAATTCCCTCATAGGTCTTCACGCAATCACTGGTTGTGATTCAATGAGTGCATTTGCTGGTCGTGGCAAATCACATGCATACAGACTGTTATCTAGGTATCATATCAACACTTCATCACCTCTTGCTGATTTAGGGGAAAATTTCGATATATCAGATAGCGTGATTGCAGAAGTAGAATCTTTTGTATGCCAAATGTACGGCGGTAAATGCGAAAATAGTGTCAACGAACTTCGCTACAAATTCTTTTGCTCCAAAAATTGTCACGTTGAGTCACACAGTTTGCCACCATGTAAAGACGCTTTAAAGAAACACATACTACGAAGTATTATTATCAAGCTGCTTTATGGAAACATTCACTTGAGCAAATGCCTGTGATTCCATCTCCAGCAAGACACGGTTACCATCCATGGAGATCGACTGGATGGATTGTCTTCCTGCGCCTGAAGATGTTTTAGACCTTCTATCTTGTACGTGTCGACCAAAGTGTGACTCACAAAAGTGCCCCTGTGTAAATTCTTAATTGTATTGCACTGACATGTGTAATTTTAAAGACTGCACAAACTTTGAACCGCTTAGTGACAACGGACATGATGCAGAAGGCGACGTCAGCGTCTCCAGTAGCACAGATGACGACTCTGAGGAAGATTAGACATGAATATTGAACAACTGTGTCGCAATCAGTAATGCTATCTTTTTAAGGGATTTGACTTTTAAGTTTAGGTTAACATGGATTTTATTATTTTCGAGTGATTTATGTTCGGTGTATTTTCTAAACTGCTATGAAGTTTGGTACCTACGATATTAACTTTGATATAATGCTTGTGACATGTATTTGTGTTATCTGCTCGTATTTGGATCTGAACAAGCGAGATCTTTATACGTGACAATTGTGTGAAGTTAAGGAAAACCTTTTCAATCGGGTTAGGCCAACTAAGGGGTTTGTTGTTACCTCTTTCAGTGTTATGTGTAAGTGGGCATCTCTATTAATATTCAATACATAATGTAGTGAAAAGTCTAATGGAAGGTTGTTTTTTTTTTTTATAAATTCATAGGTATGTTCATTATGTTTTATAAAGTGTAAATAAAGTGCCTACTTTGCGAATGGCATTGTCTTCATAACATACTTTATTCAAATTAATCTAATACTCTGCAATGGTCGTTACATTAGATGATGAAAATGTTATACGATTGTAAGATTACAATTTGGTTGTAACTATTTTACTGCGCTAAAAGCAATGTTTTAAGTTGACGAAAAACTTGCAAAATGTATCCAGAAAAAAACTTGGCCAACTAGTTCACAGCAGCTTTTTGTATATTCCCATGTCTGTTACCAAAAAGAAAAATGGCACCGTATGTATATGGTCTGATGTGCTCAAGTGAAGAATGGAAGTCTCTTGCCTTGGCAGCGCGACTCTTTCTTTATACACATCTGTTTTAACATTTAAGTGTGAAATCCTACCACAAATGTTCAAAATAAATGCATTTATAAATTTAGTTTTCTGGGTTACTGAAACTCAAAGTACAAAAAATGGTACAAATGGTCAACATTAACCGAACACACTTCTTAATGTGCATAAATGTTCAAGAATTGTGTTTCTTAATAAAGTATCCAGCCGCAGGCCGGAGACTGCGCTGCGAGTTGTGCTGTGACGTCACGCTAGTGGGCCGACTGCGTTGCTCGGTAGCGAGGCACCATGCGAGACACACGCCGCACCTACCCCGATCAAATAGTCATTTGCCCCAGGAATAATTGTTGCAAATTTTTTTCTCTTTCAGATATTGTTTGTTATGCATATCTTTATATGCTGAATGAAAGTTTACCGCTCTGCGACCCCCCTAATTACTACAATTTACCAACGATTACAAAAGTATAGTTGATCTTTAGTAAAGTAATTTGCAACAATTAGTTTTGCCAAACACTTTTGGTATGTGAAAAATCAATGCCTACATTCGATTAAAATAGTTTTTTTCAGGTATCGCAAATACAGGACAGAACTAATCAAAATCAAAATATCATTATAGTAATAAAGCAATTATTATTATAATTGTATGTGAGTATTTTTTGCTAGTTTTTTGATAGAAAATAGACATTCCGAGTGCTTTAATACGTTAAAAAGTTACTTATTTATATTGTTTACCTTGCGTGTGTCTAATTAGCATTAATTTAATAACACTCAGTTCGTTTAAAAGGCATGAATGCTGTCAATATTGGTATCAAATGAAAGTTGTTAATGCTGCGGATAAAGATTTTGATATTATATTCTAAGCATGTTTACATGCGTGTGTTTATTATGTTGATGTAATAAAATACAAAACTTATTAGGCCTATGTTATTCCAGTGGCTTAAAGCTGGCTGTGCTGTTTTGAGTCTCATATCAGATCGAGTTAAAAGATAATTGTTTGAAAAAATGTGTAGAGAAAAACTCGAACCTTCCTTCAAAAATCCCGACAAAAATGACGAAGACATTATATTCCTCTTGTTTGACTCTGTTCATCAAATGAAAAATATCAGTGATAATTGGATTAATCAAAGAGATAGTGAGCAGTGGTAATCCCAAGTACTGCACCCTTTTGTGATTCAAATGTGATGGTCAATATCTCAGGTGAGAGTGACTGCATAATCTCTAGTATGTCCCATCTCAGAACAATTTAAGAAGAACGCAAAGGCAAACATGAGATGAGAAATATGATAATAATAATAATTACCAAAGAGTAAGTTCGTTTGCTGTGAATATAAACATGATTATGCATTTTCTTGTGATTCTATAACTTCTAATATAAGTGCAGTTAAAACGCTAAGAAAAACATCCAATCCAGTTAATAATTGATTCAAATATAGCTAGTTTCATTGCAGAAACAATAACTTACTGTATTGTATATACATCTACCACATATCCTAGTCCCAAAAATTGTGGAAGGGTCTTTGAGCGCACGCCTATCTAACAACACGCGGCAGCTGCTGGCGCGCTGCACAGTCGGCCCACTAGCGTGACGTCACCAAAGCCAGGCTACGGCCTGAGAACGAAGTGAGTATAGCGACGGCCTCGATCCAGCACCATAACTAGTACACTGAAGTTTATTGTATGCCTCAATCTCAAATCAATAGAATATATTGTAGTTGACTTCATGTCACAAGTAGAAAAAGTGCGTCGATTGACTTCGAAGCGTCGAGACTCTAATCAATATTCAATTGCTATATGAATTACATACATATCTGTTTTAACATTGAAATGTGAAATCCAACAACCTGTTTTAACTAAAAAATCATAAATAAAGCTTTTAGGGGTATTGAAAGTCAAAATTCTTGCCGGAAAGGTCTATTTTTACAAAACAGACTACTTATCTAATCGATATTTAAGTTTATGTTGGTAAAAATGGAGTTGATTTAATTAACACGACTACAGAAATTTATTTTTAATGAGTAAAAGTTTTATGCTGTTCGTGTAGATTTTTTGGATGAGCGAAGCGAAGACTTTAATTTCACCGACCCCCAAAAAAATTTAGCTCGGGTGTTTGTTCGCTCTCTACCGGGCAAACGGCATATCCGATCTTGATGAAAATTTGAGGGGACCTTCGAATTCTCTGAACTTAGACTTGCTACGTTTTTGGGTACAATCGAAGAAATATTTCTCATGAATATCGTACTTTTACGATTTTTTTCGATTTTTAGTGCGATATTTTCGTGACATTTGGGCCGATTCTGACCAAACCAGTGGGGCTACAACGTTCATATTTCACATGGACATTAAGGTTATGGTGATGTATTGCTTTCTGAAAGAAAAAGTTGAAAAAGTTTGACAGAATATATAGAAATAAAGCTTTTAATATAAGTTTGATTTTTTGTACGATATTTTCGTGCTATTTGGGCCAATTCTGACCAAACGGGTGGGGGTTTAACGTTCATATTATACATGGACATTAAGGTTATGGTGATGTAGTACCTTTTGAAAAAAAAAGTTGAAACAGCTAGCCAGAATTCATAGAAATAAATATTTTAATATAATTTTTATACGGTAAATAATACCAATTAATAAGAAACAATAGAAACTTGACAACAATCACCTACAATGCGTAGGCAGCAAAACAAAGCACTTGCAAAAGTAAATATATCCCACGCAAACTAAAAACTTTAAAAAGCTCATCCATCAACGCGGCGGGACTTTAGCGTTTTCCTAGTGTACGCAAAAGCAAAATCTATGTCGCTTGACTTAAAGGCGTCAAGACGCTATTAAATTTAAAACCTATTTTTCGTAGATATTTAACTTATTGTTGATTTTAATTAAATATAATAGCTCACACGAGTAAACAGTAATCAATATTTTTAATTTATTTGCAATCATTAACGATTTTATTCAGTTAGTGTAGACGAATGTGTGCTAGCAAAATATGTACATCGCTTGACTTCGAGGCGTCGAAAAGCCATCAATATTCAGTTGGTTTATGAATACCATACATATTTATATTAACATTGATGCTTGAAATCCAAAAAAAAAATTATCGAAAAAAAATTAATAAATGTAGGTTTTAGGGGTATCCAAAGTACGGCAATTGTTAAACATCTTGTTGTAAAGGTCTATTTTTCATAAAACAGACTACTTATCTGCTAGATATTTAAATGTGTGTTACTTTAAATGAAAAATGTTGTGTACTGAGTGTGCAGTGATTGTGGTGTTCTAAGAGGCAGTGGTTCCAAATGAGACTAGCAGTTTTGGTGACTGCTTTTTGTCTTATATTGTTGTGAGATGAAGTGAGCTGATTGAATTGTATAAAGTGTTGTTTTCATCTTATTAAAATGATCAGAAATTAAATATAAAGAAGTGTATTTATATTTTATTATGTTACAGGGTAGGCTAACTACCATACGTAACATTTGGCGACGAGGATTAGTGATTTAATTCACGCATCACGGGCACAGGTCCACCTTTGTCAGGCTTAGCCCCAAGGTATAGACAAACTTAGAGATGGCGACATTTGGAGTGATGGAACAATTTGACGCAGAGGAAGGTAGACCAATGGCATCATGGACACTCTATGAAGAACGCCTTGATTTCTATTTCGAAGCAAATAACATAACCAGTGATAAGAGGAAACGAGCTGTACTGTTTACCGTTTGTGGCCCTGCTACTTATGCGACAATACGCTCACTCGTGTCTCCAGCCTTACCAAACACAGTTTCTTACAAGGACATTCTAACCACTGTGAAACTACATTTTAACCCGACGCCATCTGAAATTGTCCAGCGATTTAAATTCCATAATAGGGATCAGCGAGCACAGGAGTGTTTATCAGCATACATAGCTGAACTGCGGCACTTGGCAGAGCATTGTTATTTTGGAACCACTTTGGATTCCATGCTGCGAGACCGTCTTGTCTGTGGTGTTCAGGACGAACAGCTGCAACGCAAGTTCCTGTCAACCACATCTCTATTTTTTGAGTCCGCACAGAAGTATGCACTGGCAGCAGAGGCTGCTACGCTCCAAGCGCAAGAATAACGTACCAGCCAGGCAGGTAATAATTCTACTAGTATTAATACTACGGTTAATCAAGTTAAACAACGCCAGAAGTCTACAAGTTCTGAACGGAAGCCATGTTTCCGCTGTGGGGACACACACCCTCCAGAAACTTGCCATTTTATCCAGTCTGTCTGTCAATTTTGTAAGAGAACTGGACACATTAAACGTGTTTGCTACAGTAAGGCCAAGTCTCCTAACCAAAATGTCCAGCAAGTCCAGCCAAAGCCTAGTTTTAGAGGTAGGAAGGAAGGAAACAGGACTATTCACGGTGAGCATACACACTCAATTGTGAAAAACACATGCGTAGAAGTAGATCAGATAAGTGAGGCTAGGAATGTTTACATTTTAAACACAAGTGTTCCTGAGGGCAGTGACACAACAACAGTATCAGTGTGACTTAATGACAAGCCAGTCCAAATGGAGATAGATTCAGTGTTTGCATGCTCTAACATTGGTTTTAGCGCATTTGTTGAATTATTTCAAGATACTGTTGAAATCCGACCCTATTTGAAGACACTGCGCACGTGGTCCAAACAACAGCTACATGTTAAAGGTATGTGTACTGTACAAGCTAGTTTCAACGGTCATAAGTGTGACCTACCACTCACTGTTGTTGATGGCAATGGCAGTCCACTTTTGGGTCGTGACTGGTTCCCACACCTGGGAATTCAAATCGCTCTTAATGGAGTTCACCAGACACGAGTTGAAAGTTTAACCGAAATACTTAAACAGTACGAGGAAGTATTTTCCGAGGACATTGGTCAGTACAATGGACCTGAGGTACACATTGATGTAGATCCAACGGTTTTACCTAAGTTCTACAAAGCTCGCCCAGTACCATTTGCATTACGACCAAGGTTGGATGAAGCTTTAGATAAACTGGTACGTAAGGACATTCTACGATCAGTACGTCATTCACGCTGGGCAACCCCTATTGTTCCGGTTATTAAACAGAATGGTGAGATACGGATTTGTGGTGACTATAAAGGAGCTACAGGAGTATACCCTTTACAAAGCAAAGTGGAGGCTATGAAGAAAGCACCTGCACCTACCAACAAGACAGAATTGTCTCCTCCACGTGCGTGGGAGCGTTCGGAAAAACCCTGGTCTCGCCTCCATATTGATTTTGCGGGCCCCTTCCAGGGAAAGACATTCCTTATTGTCGTAGATTCCAATACAAAGTGGTTGGAGGTCATTCCTGTTAGCTCCATGGCTGCAACAACGGTTATTAACAAGCTTGCGAGCCTATTTGCGACTCATGGTTTACCCGACATAACCGTTTCTGACAACGGGGCATCGTTCACAGCAAATGATTTCCAGCAGTTCTGCTCAGACAACGAAATTAAAAGCATACGAGTCGCTCCGTATCATCCCGCATCAAATGGTCAGGCCGAACGTATGGTGCAGTCCGCCAAGGGAGCCATGAAGACTTTTGTAGTGGGCAGCTGGGAAATCAGACTGGCACGATATTTGTTAAACCAACATCTGACTCCACATTCAACAACAGGTGTTAGCCCTGCAGAAGCTCAATGCACGGGACCTGTTCACGTTAACCGTCTACATCCTGATTCACTTGATGTGTCCCGTACCCAGCAGGTAGAAACATATAACAATTTATAAGCGGAATTGGTGGCAAGAAGTTTCGGAACTGGAGATCTTGTCTACATGAGAAATTACTCCCAAGGCCCAACATGGATTCCCGCCGTGATACCAGAGCGCACTGGACCGGTATCCTCTGCAGTCGGCACAGAAGATGGTGTATCCAGACGTCATGTGGATCAACTTCGCGCCCGAGTTCAAAACTCTACTTCAGTGGACGTTTCCGCACACGGCTCTGAAAACTTCACCGACACCCAGTACCCAACTGTGGCATTGCCACCAACAATTGCAGACACTGTTGATAACAGTGAAACCCCAACTGAAGATATTCCCACTTTCCGGCAACTGCCATTACCGACATCACCTACAGCATTAAGTCTACCGCAACCCGGCCTCAACGAGAGACACGCCGCTCTGCATATTAAACATATTATTGTTAAACTAATCTAAGTGGGGAGAAATGTTGTGTACTGAGTGAGCACTGATTGTGGTGTTCTAAGAGGCAGTGGTTCCAAATGAGACTAGCAGTCTTGGTGACTGCTTTTTGTCTCATATTGTTGTGAGATGAAGTGAGCTGATTGAATTGTATAAAGTGTTGTTTTCATCTTATTAAAATGATCAGTAATTAAATATAAAGAAGTGTATTTATATTGAATTAAGTTACAAGGTAGACTAACTACCATACGTAACAAAAAATATATATCCAACACGTTTAAAATTCAAAAGAAATCATGTCATTATCTTGAACCAATAACATTTCAACCTAGTTAGTGTAAAGTAATGTGCGTGAGCGAAATTTGGACGTCGCCAGACTTTAAGGCGTCGCGACGCTATTTTCCCTTCCGATATTGACGAAGTACCATCTTGATTAATTTTCTGTAGGGTGTGAGGAATCCAACGATGTATGCCACGTTTATCCACCTCAAGTGAGCCATTTTTTTCCTCTGGCTCAAGGTCAAGAGTAGGAGAGGAGGAGGATTCCTTGTTGTAGTTAATATCTACATAAGCAGTCCCATGATCGCCAACCTCATGGCAAGAAATGACCAAGTAACACGTACTTGGTCAGTTATTGCCTTAATCCAAGTTTTCATCGCCTGGTAATTGGCTTATAACTGCTCGAACTTGTGTTTCTTGCATTAATATGATGCCCCTATGCCTAAAGAATAGAATGGTGGTCCTAACTCATTTGCGCATTTTTTAACTTGGGCACTTTTTGACTTGGCGTGAGGGTGTAACTAGCGTGGACTTATATGGTTTCTCAATAAAATGGGGCGGGTATATCTAAAATTAGTAAAAATAAGGTAGCATCATAAGTTTGTACGATTGTTTATTGTAGTAAACATAAAACTTCATTTTTTTTAATACTTGGTTTAATTAAAATTACTCGGCAATGACTCATTTTACTGAAAATTACACTTTCCGTCTATCAAAACAATACAATTTGTCTTCAGAACGTATATAACGTTGGTTCAGTGTTCGATAGTCGCAAGTTTTCTTCCTTTTTTCCTTTATGTTTCCTCCCTTGAACACCACCCACACCTTCATCGCCTGACATCTTGACAATCTTGGAGAATCAACATCGTTTTATTTTTTACTGCCTCGCCGCAATAAAGAAACAGAAACACCATTGATTTGAGAAACCAAACACTAACTGACTTATACGGTTTCTAACTCAATGGGAAAATTGACACCCTTTGATTGGATGAGCGTAGCGAACGAGGCGAAGATTCCATTTCACTACACTGGAGAAAAAAATCCGGAATGTTTTTCTTTTTTTCTGTTTGTATTTTTGTGTGTTTGTTAACACGATTCCGGCTAAACCAATACTCCAATCTCGACGAAATTTTCTGGAGGCCTTCGAAATCTCTGAACTTAGAACTGCCACATTTTGAGCGCATTTGGAAAATTATTTCTCATAAAAATCACAATTTAACGATTTTCTTCGACTTATTAACACCTACATGCTTTATTCGATTTTGATGATTTTTTTCACAGAACCCCTATTTTATAAATTTATATATTCGTGTGAAATTTAAGAACAATCGAAAAATTATTTCTTATGAAAATCGAAATTTTACGTTTTTTTTTCTTTTTTAAAACAATTCTTTCATTTATAACACCTACATGCTGTATCCTATTGTAATGATTTTTTCACAGAACCTTAATTTTACGAATTAATGTATTCGCGTTAAATTTGAGCGCAATCAAATAATTATTTTTTATGAAAATCGCCATTTTACGATTTTTTCCTTTTTTTAAAATTACGATTAATTAAAAAAATATATATATATTTAATTTAATTTTAAAAAAATCTTCGAGTAAGTAATTTTTTTTTTACCGAACAACAGAAATTCCGCATGACACATGGCAGCTCAATGCACCAATTACGCTCATCCAACAACGCACCTGAAAAAGCGTTTGCGAAGCTCCCTACTATACACAGGCATGTACAAAAATATTTCGTTTTTTTTAGACCATTCTTAACTCATTTACGCATGTTAGGAGACTTATTCGGTTTCTCAAATAACTGATTCAGTTCTAAAGCAACACTTAAATTACCTCTACCCCCAGCCCCACCCCATTTTACGAATTATTAATGGATACCACATTTCTATTATCTCATATGTTATATCTTTAATATATTGCATTGCACTAATTTTTCTTATGACCACATCGTAACATGTAACGCAACTTTGGAGTCACAGGGGCTTCGAATACAAAACCCGAAATGTTCCAGAGACTTGGAAGACGCAAGACCGGTCCAGAATTATCTTTTATTTATTAATTTAATTTATTAATGCGTTATCCAACAACAGAATACATTATCTCCAGAAAACGTTGGATGTTATACTTATGTAACTAAATATATAGACATAGGGAAGAAACGTGCATGGTATGACATGACTGACTTTTTCTAGAGATCTAATACTAATGCTTATACTAATGGTTTTTCTGCGGAATATGCAAAAGAGATACAACAAATATAATTATAGAACAGAGTAAAGATAATTTGTATGAGATTTGGAAACCAATTAACTAGAAGTATTATACTGACAATAAAAAGTGCAAAATAACTAAATGGAATTGAAAAGAACCGTTATCGTAGACGTGAGAAACAGAATTGATTAAATTATAGTATATGAAAAATTACAATTAAGATTTTTGCGAAGAAGGTAAGGAATAATAAAAGAACATTGAATTTGTGATTAACTTAGGTGATGTTGTGTACGGACTGATTGAGTAAAACGCACTTTTTCTTGAGAAGTGGTGTACTGTCAGTAAATAAATCAATATTAAACGCAGTATGCTTTTCCATTCCATTGTAGTGTCTTACCGTTCTAGGTAGAAATGAATATTTATAAATGTCTATTCTTGTAGCCGGTTCATTAAAAAGTCTGGTGTGTCTTGATCGTCTTAATGGCGTGTTAAATGATGTTAGTTCTAATAGATTGGTGCAGTCTACCTCGCTCTTCCCTTTTCCTTGGAGAAAGACAAGATCGGATGTTTCACGTCTATTCTCTAACGTTTGCAGATAGTTGGATTTAAACAGGTTAATATAATCTATTCTATGATAATTGGTATTATTTCTATAACAGAACCATTTGATTAACCTGTGCTGCAAGCGTTCGATGTGATGTATCTTGGTCAGGTGGTAATCAGACCAGATTACACTAGCATAATCAACAATCGGCCTATCGAGAAGACCCAAGTACAGCCTACGAATTGTGACGTCAGAGAAATCACGTCCGAACGTCCGCTTAATGAACCCTAGTATTTTGAAGGCCTTTGGAAGAATTTGTTCTATATCAAGCACGCTAAGATACTCTATCAAAAATTACATCTCCATGGTATAACTATATCTCCCATGGTATAATTATGAACGATCACATTTATCTTATAAGTAAACGAGATCACTTGACAGATTTTTAAGTTGAAGTCCATTTTCCATGTTGAACACCATCCAATAAGAGCAAGGAAGTCACGTTGTAGCTTGTGGCTGTCGGCAACACTCCTAATAGGACAGAAAATCTTGGCATCGTCAGCATACATCAAACACGACGAGGATTGAAGACAAGATGGAAGGTCACTTTTGAAGATGTTGAAAAGTATGGGCCCCAAAATTGACCCCTGTGGTACTCCAGAGGTCACCACTTCCGGACTCGACGCGACTTCATCAATTACGACTGATTGCCTGCGATTATCGAGGTAGCTGGATAAAAGGCTCGGAAACTGTCCTGTGACGCCAAAAATGTTTTTTTGTGAATAAATAGTTGATGATTTACACAGTCAAACGCTTTCGAGAAGTCTGTGTTAATAGGTGCGTGAACTTGGCCACCCCACTTTGCGCACTAATTCTGTCACTAGTCAGACTATTTAGTGCTCAATTAGTGCTTTCTAACGCACTCGGCCCCAGAATTAGTGCACGGTTAGTTTAGGAATGAATTACTATTAGTGTTGGGGGTGCCAACTTCACGCTGCACCCCACTTCGAGCACTAATTTCTAAACATGTTCCTCGAATTAGTGCTTAATTAGTGCTTTCGATCCCACCGAATCCCATAATAAGTGCACTTCCGGTTTGGTCCCTGCGACGCGGCGTCTGTTGGGGGTGCAGCACCCTTACTTTGTTTTTAAGAAAAATTACATATATTTTGTGCTTAATTATTGCTCTTGATCTCACTGTTTCACATAATTGGTGCACTTCCGGTTTGGTCACAGGGATCGACGTCTGTTTGTTTTCCTCCCAAACAGGTTACTTTTTGTATGGATGCTCTGTATCCCCAATGACAGCCCAAGTCTCATGACTTATGTGTGCACCAAAATGTAAACATTTACTTTTGACTACTATTGCAATACATTTCAAACTATTTTATGTACCACACATTGATATTTAAAAAAAACGCATTAACTAAGATCTATGTTTAATATCAATACTGAATACCGAATACTGTTCATGTGCTGTCATATGTGATGGAAGATGGCGAGTTGTTTGAATTAATTTTATATTTTGTGCTATACAAATTTTTTTGAATGCATCAAAACCAGAAAAACCATAAAATACCATTAACGTGTACGTATTTGTGTCTACATGGTAGTATGTAAAAAGCCATTAAATAAATATAATTAAATACTACTTTAAGGCCACATAGCCGTCAGAGTTTAAAAAAAACTTTTTTTAGTAATTTATTTATGTGTTATTCTATAATTTTTTTTTTAATTTTAAAAATATTTTTTGTAACAACACAAAAATTAAGATAGTTTGAATGCACTAACTGTAAGTTGTGAAACTTTGACGTTGATTTTCTCAGAATCTTATTTTTTAATACAAAGGTACATTTTTCTCAGGAACTAGATGCAAATGTCTTGAAAATTAAGTCATTTAGATATATTGAGTCTCAAAATTTTGCCCCTTTCAATAATACGGTTTTTGTATTACTTCTAACTATAATAATTCAAACAAGTGTTACTATAATTGTTTTTAAATACACTAAACACACAGTTTAATTAAACGCAATTAAATTTAGTTTTCAGCTTCAGACTGTGTAATGAAAAGGGGAAAGTGTAAAGGATTAAATTCTGCAGCTAGAAAATAATAGAGATCTATGTATGGATATTTTAAAAAAATGTACCGTAGTAAATGGATAATTTAACATGCGTAGGATACAAACGTCCGTGTTCCCCCCCCCCACCTCCCTTAAGAAACACCATAATTCGTAATAACTTAATCAACCCTTAGTGACTTCTGACTTGGGTATACTATATTTAAAAAAAAACTCAAAATGCCAAATTCGTGCATTTGAAATATACCAGAAACAAGAGAAAAGTGTTTCAACCATTTAATGAATTTTTGTGAGATGGGAACAGAGGAGAAATATAAGAAGGTTTGTGTTCAAATTAACATACACTCTAATGCTTATTAAATACATTTAATTGTTATTTGGAGCACCTTGACTGATGAACAACATGCGCAACAAAATGGAATCTTCGGATCTATCTGCGACATCTTGTCTTTCACTGTCATTGGAGAGTAGATACCAAGTAGATACTCTCATACCACTTAAGGTCATTAAGGTACACTTGATAAAAAGATGGATAGAAATTATGTTTAGTGCTGTAAGTTAGGTCTTCGCGAATTGAGTTAAATCGTTATTTTTTTCCAAACGTGCCTGCGTCGAAACTGCGAACGACCTTGCATGAGTGATATACTGGATGTCAGTTTAGAATACCAACGGAAGTGGAAATGCAATTGTATGCATGCCAACATTATCCACATAGATAAAGATAATGTGTTCTTGAAAAAGTTGGACATTGTAATAAATAAATAAATAAATAAATACATATTTAAAAAACCACAGTACTAGCAGCCTGTCAGGGGCGGATCCAGGACCTTTGTAAGCGAGGGGGGAAGGGTTGATTTGGCGCAACCCAATGCTGAAGGGTCTAAGGAGGGTCACGACATTCCGGTTGCGATATTTTTCTCTGGTTTCAAGTAATTTTTCTGGTATTGAAATGCACAAATTATGCATTATAGTTTTTTAAACCGATTGTCCACCAAAATGTCAAGTTAGAACGTGTGTATGATGCAATATTTCTCAAATATTGCCAAGTTTGTTAAGGGGAGGGTTCCATAAAAATATTATCTCCTAGAAATTAACAGCAAATAGCTTCAAAATTTTACACAATGTAGTATTTTAAAAATAAAAAGTTTTTTGTAAATTTTTTTTTCAAAATTTGTATTTTTAAAAAAAAGTTATTCACATAATTGCATAAATTGTCGACGATTGCATGCAAGTGCACTAATTGTGGGATTCGGTGGGATCGAAAGCACTAATTAAGCACTAAATATCTGTAAAAGAAATTTTTGAAAAAAACAAAGTAGGGGTGCTGCACCCCCAACAGACGCCGCGTCGCAGGGACCAAACCGGAAGTGCACTAATTATGGGATTCGGTGGGATCGAAAGCACTTATTAAGCACTAATTCGAGGATCATGTTTAGAAATTAGTGCTCAAAGTGGGGGTGCAGCGTGAAGTTTGCACCCCAACACTTATTAGTAATTCATTCCTAAACTAACCGTGCACTAATTCTGGGGCCCGAGTGTGTTAGAAAGCACTAATTGAGCACTAAATAGTCTGACTAGTGACAGAATTAGTGCGCAAAGTGGGGGTGCCAAGTTCACGCACCTTGTGTTAATCGCGTCCCTGTGTTTTTTCATCAAGGCTTTTAGAATGTGATGATTGAATATCGCACGGTAAGTGACTGTAGAACGTTTAGGGGAAGAAACCGTGTTTTAAAAACGGGAAAAAAGTTTTTAACATGGCAAAGTAGACTCTCGTGTAGGAACCTTTCAAAAACTTTCAAGAAAATTGGCAGGAGAGAAATAGGTCGATAGTTTTTAACCTGTGATTTTTCTCCGCTCTTATGAACAGGTATGACGTGGGCGTGTCAGGGAAAACACCCTCGCTAATAGCACGATTGTACAGAACGCACAAAGGTTCAGCTAGTTCATTGGCACACGCTAGAGATCGGAATATTGTCTGGTCCACGGGTGATTTCCCCGAGGTAAGACTGCGCAACTTGGTTATGATGTCACTCTTAGAGATGGTTAAGCATGCGAGACTATCGTCCATGCAAGCTTTGAGTGGAGGAAGAGGTGACGGTTCTTCCTTGGGGCGAAATGCCCATTTAAAATACTCGGAGAACATTTCACAAGTAGTTCTTGTGCTCGTGGCCGTTGACCCATTTAGTTCCATGTCGGCAGGTATGCGCCTTGAACGAGTTTTGGCTTGAACGTATTTCTAAAATTGTTTTGGAGATGAGGCCATTTTATTTTCTACGTCTGTCATATTTCTTGTGTGAACGTGATTTTAATTGTTTGAAAATTCGTCTTTTCATAACAAACTCCTCACGGCCAGCTTCGAGACCCGATCTTTTCCATCTGCGATGCGACCACATTTTAGCTTGCAAAGAGTTTATCAGGTGCTTGTCATACCATTGAGGGTATTTTGTTGGTTTAACGGCAACTTGTGGAATCGGCTAAATGGCAGTGTTAAATTCGGGAATTTACTCTGCCTCAGCAATAATTATTTATTTGATTCTTACAACTAGCACATTAGTGAAATGCGGGTTTTTTAATTGGTGTTGGAGCTGTGGACGTAGTAGCAAAGCAAAGTGAGTATACATGCCTGGAATAGCACCCGCTAACTTCAGCTGAGGGGAACGCCTCGTGTAGAGAGTTTTGCATCGCCCGCTTAAAGTCCGTCATTGTTCTAGTCGGGCGCATATGCGGCGCTTAATTGTTTAGGCATGCCAATAGCATGTCGCATGTCTGTTTTGTTCTCCTTGTCAATAATGCATATACAGCTGCGAATGACTGAAACGAATATTATATACATGATTTCAGTGATATCATCATTTAAAATTGAGACTAGATAAGTTAGTATGTTAACAAATTGCCGCTGGTTGATACCTTATTGAAATACCGCCGATGGCTGTGAGTCGTACACAAATTAAAAATTTACTGTACTTTGGCCGTATCCAGTCTAGCACACAGCATCAGATTATCTGCAGGGAGCTGTTGCCTCACACATCGGTGTATTTTAATACATAAAATAATGTCACAAGTATTCCACAACACAAATCCTTTAATCTTGGTCACACCCCAGGAAATATACCTGCTTCACTTCACTACACTGATTGTCGGAATATTAAATTCCATTTTTTATGAGAATGGGTGGTCTAAAATAAAATGATAATATTAATAGTCATTTATTAACTCATAGGCTACCACACAACTTATTATGACCAGAGATTATTTTACATTGAATCTTATATGCGACCTGATATTTTAAGCAACAAGATCTTAGATAGATTGCCTAAACGCTGCCATCTTCCCCCCCCCCCCCCCCCCCCCCCCCCATAAACAGCTGCTGCAAAGACTGGGACTGCTAGAACCGGAACTTAAAAAGTAGCGCAAAATCACTCTAAAACTCTAAAGAAAATTGTAGCATGCTACCAGTGGCGTAGGAACCGGGGTGGAGGGGGGTCAATGCCCCCTCCCCAAGTTTGGCCCATGGGCGGGCAGGAGAGGGGGGGCGGAAACAAACACAAGTTAAGTATTAATCCCAGAATTTCCGCAGTAAATATGCACTTACTGTAGACCTTTAATACAATTCGACAGTCACCTTTGGAAACGAATATAAAAAAATAAAATAATAATTAAGTAAATAATCGTTTACAGAGTACGAGTGCAGTTTAAACATGACGAAATAACAGTAGTATGGTGAAATTTTTTTCGGGCAGCTGTAGTTCAGCTCCCCAGCTGCCCCCTTCAAAATCTACGAATAAATTTGCCTCTTTCCCAACTTTCAAAACGTTCCTACGCGCCTGCATGCTACAGCTCAATATGCTACGTAAATTAAGTAACGTTTGCGGCTCCGCTATAGGTAAAAGTAGCATGCTATAATATAAAATATACTAATTATACTTGTCGCACGCATCTCCTGAAGGCTGGGTCTTGTTCAATGGTTTATTCCTAAAATAATAAGTGGGCGGACGCTCGACGCTTGGGCTATTATGAAGAAATATTTAGAACTTCCCATTGAACAATAATTGTTTCGGGTAGAAGAAGAATGTTTCTTGGTACAACGGTGGCGGGGGGGGGGGGGGACTGGGGGGTATTCCACCCAACTTTAGTGCGGGTGTTAATCGCATTCGCATAACCTCACAAATTTTGAATTTTTACCATTCCAAATGGTGGTATTTTACTACTGTTTAGCGTGCATTGGTCGATAATTTATGTCATTTCATTGTCATTTCAAAATTTCCAGAGCTACTCGATTTTGGGTTGTTCATGAGCGCCGGCGGGATATTATCCATTGGGAAAAAGAAAAAACAAGTAACTACACATCCCAGTGAAGGGTTGGGGGTAAGGGGGGTGAGCGTATAGAATCGCAGGGAGCTTTTTTTGTTTATTACTTTATAGCCGATTTGATGATGTTAAAATATGATATAAATTGTTATAAAATGATTTAAATTGTTATAAAAATGGTGAGTTTATTTTATAATACCACTTTTTTCCACAAAAAATTAAAACGTTGCAAGCAGTAGCGTATCCAGGAAAATGTCAATTTTCTGGAGAAAGGTGGGAGGATCGGCCTTGCAAAACTAATACGGGTGTGCTGAAGTAAAGTTCCAGTTCTGACAATGTTTATTATGGCCGAAGATCAAAAATTAAAATTTGCTACATTTAAACGCCTAAAAACACGTTAAAAATATTTTCTTTGAATTTTGGAAGAGACTTATAATACTCATAGGCCAAGCCTATACATCGCAATTTGTAAATAGTATAGTGTGTCACAACATTGTAATTGTATTGACTTTATAATTATAAAATTTCTAAAAGTAAGTGGGCGGACGAGTCCAGTGGCGTCGGAACAGGGGGAATCAAGGGTGGCATTGCCCCTCTTAGCTTTTATGACATGGGGGAATAGGGGGGGGGGGGGCAGATTTTAGAGTTGAAAAATCAAGATTTTTACTGTAATTTTTGGGAAAGCAACGTCAGATGATCGTGTCAACAATTCATTTCCAGGAAGAAACAACCAAACAATTGCAGGAATGTTAGGTTGGCTGACGTACTCCATGTCTGAACCGTCTATTCGACTATCTTTATAACCAGCCATTCTAGCGAAGTGGCAAGTGGGAAGATTATTCCTCTTAGAGTGGAAGTAGTGTAGTGTGAAGTGTAAAGTAAAGTGTAAGTGTGTGTGTAGTGTTTCGTCTTTTTAATGGTACTGATTAGATTAAATTGAAATCGTAATTTTAAATATGAAACAGCCTTCAGTTTGTATTTTTTTTTAAAGAAGAGGGTAAAACAAAAATATGTTTGCCTGTATGCTTCGTCATTAAATTTAAAAATATACGTTGTAATTTTCTACAATGTTCAATATTTTTAACGGTAATTTTACAATTTTTTAGATTTTTAGATCGCAGATAGTTGATGTAAAACATCGTTTACAGAGTCCGATTGCAGTTAAAACATGACGAAATAACTGTGGTGACAAAAAGGGCCTCCGACGGCTGGGGCTTCGCCCCAGACCCCAGCTGTGCCCTACAAAATCTACTAATGGATTCCCCCCCCCCCCTTACTTTCAAAACATTCCGACGCGCCTGGACGCGTCCGCCCGCGACATCTAGAACAATGTCAGTTTTGCGGTTGAAATTTGTTGTAACGTCGAGTCATATTCAGAAGGGTCTAACTAAACAGTCCGAACAGACAATAAGTCGAAGTAAAAAAGTTTTTAAGTCATCTGACATAGTTTCTGATCTTACACCACCTTCCTGTGAATGTTGAAGCATTCATTTTATATATGGTTGCAGTGATACCATGCCATACATACAGCATTAGCCAGAATTACCATGTTTATACCTTTTCATGATTTAATTGTTTCAACAAATCATGACAACGTTTTCGGATATTCAAAACTTTCCGCGAACCACCAACAACTAGCTCGCGACCCACAGTTTGGAAAACGCTGCTCTTGACACAACAAAGTCAATCTAAGTGACGCATCGTATAGACACGTACATCAACGATAAGGTCTAGTACCAAGTTGATTGAGAATGTTCCATAAAATAAGGCTATAGATCACAAATTATTATTACATTGTTTCACGCCACAAACCAAAAACACCATTACCAAAACCCACCATTGCCTAAAAGTAGTATAGTGGGGGGGGGGGTGCAGCTTTTTGTTGCTTTGATCGGCTTCGGGGGGGGGGGGGCGAAGCGCCGTGGGGGTGGGCCAAGCCGATCAAAGCAACAAAAAGCTTCACCCCCCCCCCCACTAACCTACTTACTCGTGCGGCGCAATACAGCAAAATTACCATAAGTATTAATTTAGGCTACTCAGTTAATCTTCCTTTTCGACACGAATAACAATTAAAATTAATTTACATATTCTAAACATGGTATACATTTTCACAATAAAATTAAGGAAGGCATATTTTGGATCAGTTAAATGAATGGCTTATCAATCAGGTGGCAAATATCTTCTTGCGGGAGAAATGATTCAGTCAGTTTAACATTGAACAGAAGAAACTAGTGAACCCCACCCCCCGCGCACCTATACTCAGACCCATCATGACATGGAAAATGCAGGATTGGGGGGGGATGGGGGGCACATCTCTAAGTGTGTGGACAAATTATGCAAATCCAATTAATTGAAAGCACAGATTAATAGGCCTAAACATACACATTACACAACTAATAAAGAATATTATGATTTAAGTGAAATTATAACATTGACGGGATGTTTCGTCGCGTCGTAATGGTAAATCATTTTCATTATTCTTGATTTCCCGACGTACATTTTCAAGGGACTTATTATTAATGTCATCCACAGTGTTCAATTTCAGAGATTTCGAAGGCCTCCAGAAAATTTATTCTCAAATGTAGTATCGGTTTAGCCGGAATCGTGTTAACAAACTGCCAAAAATACAGGGAAAAAAACATTTCGGATTTTTTTCTCCAGTGTAATGATATGGAATCTTCGCTTCGCTCGCTACGCTCATCCAATTATATTGGGTCGCGAAAGTATAACTTGTGAAATAATATTATGATTGATACCTTGTTGTACCGCAACAAACACACAAGCAGCCAACAAGCACAAGCAGCACAAGCACACAACACACACACAGTTTCCGCAGAAGTAACGAAGACGTACTGACCCTGAAGCCAGGGCGCAACCTTCGCTTCGGCCTTCGGGTAGACTGATGAGCTCGGCAATATTCGTGAAGCCGACCCGCGCGCTGCGTTTAACACCTGTAAAACAATGTGGATTTTCATTCCATGTGTAAATATTTTACTGAAATTATTTTTCGTAATGAAGGACACTATTTTACTTAAGTATTGTGGTTGTTTTACACTATGTGTCTACTGGTTTAACCAAATATATATTTCAAGTCAACATAGACTTGAGAAAGCACATGGCCTGTCATGAACATAATATGCCTTATACTTCTGGTATATAATGGCTCTTGAAGGCGATTTGGTATTATTATATAACTAGGAAACGCTCAGTTGGACGCGTTGATAAGCGAGCACGTGCTATAGCTAGACCTACATTGCACATTTTTAAAATTTAAAAATTTGCGATGTTAGCTGTCCACGGGGCCATGTTTCCAATATTACTTATTATTGCCAAGCTATTTGGGTAAACCCGTGGGTAAACCTTTACTTGTGGATAAAATCCACCGCCATCTAGAGGACCTTGACATCATTTCCTTGAGAAAACTATTTTAACTCTTCGGTAACAAATAATACACTGATTCCTCGATAGTATTTTGATTACTTCTAGGTGGCAGTGCATAGTGGCCAAAAACCTCGTGCGACTTTTCGTTGCCATGGTTACGTTATTTTTGTTAAAATGTAAGTTCCATCTACACTACTTATTGTTAAAAATAAAATTTACATAAGTTATTCGGGACCGGACGGACATTCTAAGTAATTTGGCCACCTCAGATTTTGTCCCCGTTTACTTTAAAAAAAAAACTTTCGATTAACTTTAATGTAACTTTGTAACTTTTTGAACGATTTTGTCACAAAACTAATGGCATTCAATGCAAAACGAAGCTTGCGGATGGTCCAAATTTCAACTCGATCCGAACTTCCGTTCAAACGTTATGGCGAGACAAGCAAATAAAAAAAAAACAAAATGAAAAAAACAAAAAAACAACAATATCAGTGACTTTTTTTTGTTTTATAAATATCAGCATTTCTTCAAGCTCTTCCCTGATCTTGTTGTATTCCTGAGCCAGTTCCAGGGTGCTTAGGTTGAGGATTATGTCCAGTTAAGTTATTTTGGTGATATTTGGCAAACGGCTACTCCGATCTTGAAGAAACTTTATGGGACATCATTTAAAATCACTGAAGTTATATATGTAATGATTTTAAAGACATTTGAAGATAGATTTCTCATAGAAATCGTACTTTAACGATATGTTCAACAATTTTAATACTACTATGCTACTAATTTTTATGTGCTTTAATGCTTTATATCATCATAGTATGCCTAACGGAGCACAGACAAGAAAATGAATAACTGACAGAACTTAAATCAATGCATATTATGCTAATGTTTTCATTATTATTTAATTTAATATTATTATTCTACATTTTTTATACGTGTAACTATTAAAATTAGTTGCATGAATTTAATTGTGTAACATTTTTTGTATGGTCACTTCCTAAACTCGTTTTAAGTTTCTAGAAACACAATTCAAAATAATGTGAACAATAATATGTGAATGGCTGCATCAAGACAAGGTTTGCCCCGACTAGGGATCGAGCCCAGACCCTCTGGCTTAACGTAGGAACCGATGCTGTCCAGTCATTTTTAACAAGCGCCTTTAAAAGATACGTCGAGTACAACGTGTTGTTTTGTTGTTGTAAACTATCTACTGCTTAACAGCGCCTAGACAAGGCCGTCTAGATATATCGCTTCGCTCTCCAGGCCTGTATCTGGCTGCCGATCCTCGCTGTGACGTCACGAGCGGAGGCCGACTCTCAGCTCTACGCGCTATGCTGTAGCATTGCGCGATACAACATCTCCCAATTTCATTTGTTTCCATGGCATTCCTGGCCATCTGATGCATGCTACTTTCAAATACCTACTTTACAACATAGTACTGTGCTGTGTGCACATACTTGAAAAAGTTTGCACTTCCTGTAAGGTAAGATAGGAATCAAAATTCCTTTGAGAATCCTAGTCCAGCGTTGCTTGCATTGTATATCAGGTCCATTGAGTACATATTTTAATTTCCAATTTCCAAGTAATAATAATTATTTCCGTCTGAACACACAAGAGTTAGTATGGTAGGTATATTTCGTCTTCAATACAGATTCAATTAGTTCACGTCTCGACATAGTTGTGTCAACATCTTCTCCAAGCCGAATTTTGTACGCGTTTGTGCGGGCAGAAGAGTTAAAAGTCCGCGTGAACTCAAGTGCATTTTGTATAATGTATTACATCGGTGTATTCCTAGAGAGTGATAATAACATTTTCGTGTGCAAATAGTGTAATACCCTAACCATGGACCATAATAATGTGACTGTGACAAAACTAATTTTTCTATTATTCCAAAATGTTTCTACTAAATGTACCAACTGACGGCATTTTATTCGCAGGCGTCGTAATACCATACACGTACATTCTAATGGCTTATTAAATTTTGAATATAATCTGCACCGTACAAATAACTAAAAAGTGTGGGAGCAGTGCCTGAATATGACTGATGATTATACTGTAATGTTATGACATTATTTGAATACAAGATAATCCAATTTATACAATTGGCAATTCAACAAAATGTTTTAAATATACGTATCATTCGAATAATTATATCGTACGTGAAAGGTCGATGGTTAAAACGAAGAATAAAACGTCAATATAGTTTCTCTTTAGGTGCCGCTTTACACTGTCACACGATGTAAACGCGGAACAAAATAAGTTCCAACAGTACCATAAAACTATCCTTAACCTTGCGGCATGTATATGAGGGCACCATAAATGAATAATTGTAATATATTAGGCAAAAATTGTGTTCCGCGTCGTGTTATTCCTATACGCGCCATGCTACGGCCACTCGCCAGTCGGCCTACGCTCGTGACGTCACTCAATGCAGTTGCTGGCCTGTACCATCACGAGGGCCTCGGCCTAGACCAGTCGAGTAGCTGCGCGGCTCCCTACGTTGGAGAACAAAGGAGCTGCGCGCGCATGCTAGCCCCAGACAACAAAGGAGCTGCGCGCGCATCGTGACGCTAGTCAGGTCATGCACGCAGGCAGCAGCGGTCGCCTGGCTGTGCTGCGCCTCGCTCGCAGTCGCTCTCTAGTCCTTGTCTGAGGCGGACGTGTTTTGTCTTCGCTCCGCGGTCTGTTCTTGTTCGGCGTTCACAGTACATGTGGCTGGCTTCTGTGCCTGTAACATGTGCTGTATTAGTACGTCTCTGCTGTTGTTTTCTTGCTCGTTCTGTGCAGTGTTTGTTTACTTGAGGAGGTTGTCTGTTCTGTCCAGACTGAAGGTTTTATTGGTTCGTCGTTTTCTCTTGCACAAGTGTTGTGCTGTCTGTTCAGCCGAGGCGGTCGCTATTCTCTCTTCAGTTCCAAGGCTTTATGTATGATATGTGTTTGGTTTTAGTTAACAACGAGATAGTCTAAATGTACAACAAGGGTGGCGTTTTTATTTTAAATCGTTTTTAAGGTTTTCTTATAATTATTTTGGTGTTTCCCATTACACATAATATAATTTAGTGTGGGTAACAGAATATGGTCCATCCAACTCCAAGCTCGC